>MJUU01035938.1:18365-29241 GCA_002080025.1 Modiolus philippinarum
ATTTCATAAATTATTAAATACTTTTAAGAAGTTTTACAGAAGATATGAACATTTGATATCTAGATATGACGTGACTTGCAAACAGCTAATTACAAAGGGCATTTCTCATCCTCGATTTTATGGAAATGTTGTTAAAAAATGTAAAAAACTGATCCAGAAAAACTGGGACGTTACTTACATTCTTTACGTAATAGTGGATATCGACGAGATATTCTGAACAAATCCGTTAAATTGGCTTTGGATTCCAGTGACCTGAAGACTTTACATATATACTGGCCTCTCACTGATACTGCCGATGTCTACTGAAATACATGAAGACTCCTTACCAAACCCTACGGGGAGTTTTGAGTTTGATTTTTCTTCCCTAGTGCGACAGTGTTTTACCAGCAGACTAGATTCCTTGAGCTAGCCGGCAGTTTAGCGGCGAGCACTCTTTGACCCTTCTTTCAAAATTACGTTTTGTCTTATGCTTTTTTTGTTCCAAGATAGTGATCATTGAGTCTAACTGTATTGGGTTTTATTCGCATGTTTATGATAATATAGGGAAACGGGATAGAGAAAGGGGAGGTTTGGGTACCCATAAACCGATTTAACCCTACCACTGGCTTTTGCTAGTGCCGGTG
Organism: Modiolus philippinarum; assembly: GCA_002080025.1. Classification (NCBI taxonomy): domain Eukaryota; kingdom Metazoa; phylum Mollusca; class Bivalvia; order Mytilida; family Modiolidae; genus Modiolus; species Modiolus philippinarum. The sequence continues at coordinate 18,989 of MJUU01035938.1, forward strand.
TCACATACTAGATTTTCCCCCTACTCATTCTTCCCCCGGAAAGATGAATATATACTGGTCTTTCCACCCGGAAAAATCAGTATATACTCATTTTTCTCCCCTAAATTTGAGGGGAGAAAATTTAGTATATACTGGATTTTCCCCCTTTGTTCGAAATCATACTCGAATTTCCCCCTTGGCCAATACTAAATATATGCACTGCATATGCAAAAATAATGTAAACATTATTATAAAACATATAACGTGTAATAATTTCAATACAAGTACATGAATACGTGAATTTTTTACTTGAATTAATACGATAATCACAAATAAAAGGATTTTTCTGTTAAGTACAACGACTTAGAAAATGTCTCATTTATTGGTTCATTTCTCCTCCCTCAACTTCAGAGGAACATAGATATTTCTGTTTTGGCAAATACTGATTTCTCTAATTTCTATCCAGTTTTCACATTTCCTGAACGGTGTGGAAACATTTGTTCTCCTCTCTAGAGAGGAGAACAAGTTTCGTGACATTTCCCGCCAAATTTATTCGGAATACAATCCTCGGTATTTTTCCTCCAGTCATTAGAGAAACAGTTTCCACAACTTAAACACTTTAATTATGAAATTTCTCGCATCTCGTTAAATAAATTTTCAAATGTTTAAAAGCTCGGCAAGCCTCGCTTTCAAACATTTGCAAAATTTATTTAACTCGATGTGAGAAATTTCATAATCAACTAGTTCTTGTTGTGGAAACTATATATATATATGCCCGTTATCAATAAGGCGTCATCTATTTTACCAATAGCGTTTCCGACATACTTCGGTATTTTATTATTTGTTACCACTGGGACGATGCCACTGCTGGTGGACTGTTAGTCCCCGAGGGTATTCACCAGCCCAGTAGTCAGTACTTCGGTGCTGACCCGAAAGCCGATTATTTTTGAAACCTTCCAATATCTAAAATTTGTAAATTTTATTGAAAACTAAGGAGTATCTCCCTCATGCAAAGCTCTGTCCTTAGCTGATTTTGGCTTTAACTTTAGATCACTTTGGTTATTTGTTCTCTGTCAGTTTTTTAACATCTTTGAATTGATGGTCTTCCAAACGTTTAGATTTTATCTGCACTGATGAGACATAAGTTGTCGAAATGTGCATATGCAGAAAGTAAATTCACAGTGACTTCGGTATTTTATTATTTAAACATCATTTTTTTTTCCATTTTTGGAAACTATTTTACTACGATTTAAAAAACAAGACCATATTGGTTATTTGTTCTCTCTCAGTTTTTAAACATCTTTGAGTTTATGGTCTTCCAAACGTTTAGATTTTATCTGCACTGAAGAGACATAAGTTGTCGAAATGCGCATATGCAGAATTTAAATTATCAGTAACTTCGGTATTTAGTCATTTAATATTTATTCTGTATTGGCTAGCTACAAAAGATATGGCTATTGCGTAAGTTGAAATAACTAGAGTGAAGGTAGTCCACTATAACCGCAAGCCCATAATCGGGAAATGTACGTTCGACCAATTTTCGAAAATTCTTATATAGATGGATAAATCGTAGATTCTTTGATTAATATAAGGGTATTGATTGTTTATTTTATCAACTGACATGGTACTCTCATTGAGGTCCGCGCTATGAAAGAACTATATTGTAATGATGCTTTTTTCACAAGATTTTCATTCAACATGAAAGGACTGTTGCCGATTAATCAAGAGACAATGTGTTTTAGAAATAAGCTTTGAAACCGATATTTATAAAAGTTTTAATTTTAAGGATATAAACCGACCGATAGCACTTTTGTACCTATATTTCGTTCTCGTTTGCCAATGGTTATTGAATGGTGGCTAATGTACCTTTGCTTGATTGCAACATTGGATTTATGAGTAGAAGCCGATTTTATATAGCCAGTTATCTCCATGTCATTTTTTCAAGGGGAAATTTCGGATCAAATCTAATCCCTTCCGGAATAATAGGCATGGTTCACTTCTCCTCCCTCAACTTCAGAGGAACATTGATATTTTGATGTTTTGGCAAATACTGATATATGTGTCCGTTATCAATAAGGCGTCATCTATTTTACCAATGGCGTTTCCGACATTTTAAACATTATTTTTTCCATTTTACTACGATTTAAAAAACAAGAACGAAGAAAAAAGACAGATTGAAAAAAAGGACAGATTGTGGCATGTAATTATAATTTTCAGCCATTGTAGGTGTTTCCTGTTATCCTTATTTTTTACACTTAAAATATAACTTTCATAAAACGACAAAAAATAAATACAAATTGATCAAAGTCATTCCATTCGGCTTTCCTTTTTAGATCCTATTTTGAATTTCGTATTTCCCTTGACTAAAAGAAAGCTTAAAATTTTCACACTTCTGAAATTTTGTTGTTTTTTCTCATCCTGTGAAAATATATATAAGGGCTCAATATTAAAAACCTTAAGTGGTTAGAGGTTCCACCTGATTTTTCTTTTTGTCTCCTGGACTTGGGCTCTTGACAACTCTGTTGGGTAATTTTGTTATTACCTCCTTGTAACGATATGAATAGTGGAACCTGTTTTGGGGGGTGATTTCGATTTCTTACTAAACCCCCCCAAGTTTGGGATGCGATTTCGTGTTCCAATTCTAACTCCGTTTCGGTTCTTACAATATACCCTTAAATCTAATTGTTTTTAGAAACTGCAAAAACAAACAAAAATCCGGCAGAGATGAACACGATTCTAAGTACATTGATATTTTTTTATATGCAGCTGACATAAATACTTGGTACAGAAAAAAAATTCTGTTAGCCCTTACACCACATTCATATTTATTTGCAGATCAGATACTGTTGGGCTGATTTTCAGAAGTATATATGTCCCCTTGATATACCCTCGCTTTAGCGGGCGGTATATAGTGATCATGGTGGAAGTTCGTCCGTTCGTCTGCCCGTTCGCTATCCCGTCCAGAATATGCGTACAATTCCTTTTAGACCACTTGGTAAAATTCAATGAAACTTTCACAGAATGTTCAGTGGATATTACCATTGAGCACAAGCTATTTAAAAATTTGATATGACTTTTCTTTTTTTTTTCTTTTTGCCTGTTGAATTTTTTTCTTGAGTAAAATGGGGGAGCGAGGGGCTATACATTATTGAACTTTAGTCCTTTCTTTGCTAATCATTTTGTCCATTCTCTACTATCTTTTAGACGAAAGATGAAGTCATCGTCGTTACCTTAACTGCATCAGCTGCCTCAGCTGTAATTTGCAAAGTCCCTTTTCATAAAGGGGAAGTTCTAGTATGAGGGAAAAACTAGTATGTGTATACACATACCAGATTTTCCGTAGGGGGAAACTTCAGTATATACTCATTTTTCCCCGGGGGAAAATCCAGTATATACTAGATTTTCCGGGGGAAATCTGAGTATATACTCATTTTTCCGGGGGGGGGGAATCCTGGTATGGGGGAAAGACAAGTATGTAACACCGGTACCAAGTCCGGCTATCCCGAGTTCCTATCGCTATTTATGCTTGTCTCTTGTTTTCATTATTGTTTTTCTGGTGCAGTTTGCTTGTAAATTGTGGCATGTGATTGTAGTTCCTGGCCATTGTAGGTGTTTGCTGTTTTCCTGTTTTTGTAATTTTACGGTATATCATCTCATCAAACTTGGCCTTCTGTGAATTAACAGCATAGGAACACAACCCAACAATTTATCACTACACATAACTTAATTTTCTGTGAAATTATATCATTATAACACAAACCACGCAATATCATGACAGCAAACTGGGTCTAAATAATGAACTTTGCATGAATTTAGTTTCTGCATATTGCCATTTCGACAATTCATGTCTCCTTTGTGCAGATAAAATCCAAATAATTGGAAAACCATGAAGTCAAAAATGGTTAAAACTGACAGAGAACAAATAACCAAATTGAATATGATCTAAATAAAAAGCCAAAATAAGCTAAGCTGGAGCATTGTACGAGGAAGATACTCCTTAGTTTTCAACAAAATTTACAAAAATTTGAATATTGTAAGTTTCCAAATAAATTTGAGTTCGGATCAGAACCGAAGTACTGACTACTGGGCTGGTGAAAACACTCGGGACTAGCAGTCCACTAGCATAAACGTATAACTTAATACGGAACTTACTGAAAATTCGGTTTCTGCATTTCTGCATATGGACATTACAACAACTTATGTCTTCTCGGTGCACATCAAATCTAAACATAGACTATAAAATCAAAGTTGTTTTAAATTGACAAAGAAAAAAATAACTACATGTATCAAATATGATTTAGCATTAGAACATTATCCCGTTTAATATCACCACTAGAACATTACCCCACTGAATATCATCACGCATAATTTGATTATCAGTGAATTAACATTATAAGAACACAACCCCACAAAATATGAGCACATCAAATTTGGTCTTTTGTGAATTAATAACTAAATACCAACCTTAATGATAACATAAGGAAGAAGATGATGGGATTGAAATGTAATGTGAATACCCCAAAATATAATTCCTAAGATAACCCTCCACTCCACACCACCGGGAAAAAAAGAAGCGAGGAAGACCAATAACAAGAAGGAGGAGGGAAACATCTGAAGCTGAAAATAGGCTACTCATCGGAAAAGGGTCAGTTTAAAGCAAAGGACTAAAACATGTGGAGGCTGATTGTTGAAGCCTTATGTGCCATCGAGGACGAAGGGGAAACAACGGCAGTAGAATACCGAAGGGACAAATGAGTGAAAACAAAGAATTATTTTTCTAAATCCTAACAAAGTAGATCATTTTGGTGTTGGTTTGTAAAAATTGTGTATTGTAAGTACACATTGCACACAAAATTGCCGTCAGCATAAATCACAAGTTAACAATAGAACCCATGGTGACATTTTTTTTTCCATTTGATAAGTCGTTCAATACGAACTGGACTTGTCATGATGGTTCAATAATCTTTGGGTGCTCGACTTTAAAATAAAATCATGTCCGGTAAATGATCATATCCCATCAAAGATAACTGCAAATCTGCAAAACAAAATTTATAAATAAAAATTAATAATACCCAAAATATAGATAAAATATAAACTAAACGTAAAAAATTGTCTATCTAGGACAAAATTTAGCAAAACATTTCTATTGTTTACATGTATTAGTGTATTTGGCTTTACGTTTCATTTCTATTTGTTTTGAAAATCCACTTTTATTTTAATTTTGATATACAATTAGACCATCATTATGATAATTTTCATATTGATCCTGTATAATTTCTATTGGCAGTCATATTTGATCTCATATATACTGCTCTTGGCCAAAGTACTTATCAAATACTGATACAATAAAGTGCAATTTAAAATGTAAATGTGGACTCAATAAAGTGCTTTGCACAGTAATAAGATAGACCCAATAAGTAATTGGTGGATGCAAACTAGAGAAAATAATCTATTTCTCTAAACTGAAAGCTTACATCAAAGGGCAAAGGGAATCGACAGCAAAAAATCCAAATGAAATCTGATGAAAAATAAAAATTTGAAGGTGAATTGCGCAAGTGCAACTTTTCCTTTATTTTAGCTCGGAATCGGTAAGAGGTAGGTCAAATAGTCAATATAGTTCTCAAACCTTACGTTAAGAGGAATCAGAAGAAACAAACTCAATTTATATCAGATAAAAATATTAAACGTATTTCGGCCCCCTATAATGGCTTAAAAAAAATAAAAGCTATGTCAAATCTGATAACATGTTACCATGAAATGCAATTTTGCCAAATTTGCTCTCTTTTAGCTCGAAAACGGTAAGAGCTACGCCAAATCGGTTGACATACTTCTAACAGAAAAGATAATAGGAAACACCTACAATGACAGAAAATCACAGTCACATGACACAATCCATAAGGGCACTGCACAAGAAACAAAAACAAACAAAAAAAAAAGAAACAATAAAAACAATAAAAAAATGTAAACAACGATAGGAAGTCGGGATAACCGGACTTGTTACTGGTACTAGCAAACGTAAGCGGTAGGGTTAAACTGCTTTATGGGTACCCAAACCTCTCCTTTGTCCACCCCGTTTCCCTATAGTATAACACAAATATATAGGTCATATAAAACCACATTTTTTCAATGGTACCGGAGTTAGTGGTCTACAATCATTGGACATAAGTATTCGTCACCTGCAATTTTTTCCTATATATTTCATTATATACATATTCCAACTCAGTTTGGTTAAAGATGCTTCAATAATTTCATAGAAGATGACAAAAATGATCAATTTCCCTTAGGGTCAAATGTTAATCTATATTTCACCCTGGCGGTATGATTTGTCTGATCATAAAGAAATGAACAATATTTGTAAAGGACCTTCAATGCATTATTCCTGTGCAGTTGGGTTGAATTTGCTTCAGTGGTTTCATTGGAATTTAAAATGTGATTTCTCCTGTAGGGTCCAATGTTAATCTTAAGTTCAGCACTGGCGGCCATGTTTTTTGTCGGATCAAATTGAAATGAACAATCTTTGTAAAAGACCTTCAATACTTCATTCCTGTAAAGTTTGATTGAATCTGCTTCAGTGGTTTCAGAAGAGAAGATGAAAATCCGATTTTTGATATAGGGTCCTATGTTAAACTTAAGCTTCGTGCAGGTGGCCATAATTTTTGTTGGATCGATATGAAATGTGCAATCTTCCATACATCATTCCTGCAAAAATTTGGTTAAATTTGCTTCAGTGGTTTCAGAGGAGAAGATAAACATGTGATTTCCCCATAGGGTCCAGTGTTTAACCTAAGTTCCGTGCTGGAGTCAATGTTTTTATCGGATCAGAACAAAATTACCAGGTTTTGTTAAGTACCTTTAGTACATAATTCCTGTAAAGTTGGGTTGATTTGCTTTATTAGGTTTAGAGGAGAAGATGAAAATGTGATTTTCCAATAGGGTCCAATTTAAAATTAAGTTCGGCCCTGGTGGCCATCTTTTTTATCAGGTGTAAACGAAATGAGCCATCTTTGTAAAGGACCCTCCATACATAATTGGTGTAAAGTTTGGTTGAATTTGTTGAAGTGGTTTCAGAGGAGAAGACGAAAATGTGAAAAATTAACGGACAGACGCCGGAAGACGAACCCCAAGTGATGAGAATAGCTCACACTGAACCTTTGCATCAGTTAAGCTAAAACATAGGTACATTGGAAGAATGAGGTTATCCTGCTCTGTATACATCACCCGTCACAACTTCGATGGGTCAATCGAAGGTAAAGTCAAAATCGGTAATGTCCAATACGTCACGACATGAATCTAGCTGAAGCTGTCTGTTCTCATTTGTGAATGGATTTAAGTAACAACAGCTGAACATGTCCCCGACTTAGCAATTTCTATAATAGTGCTTTTGGCTTCCACTAAGTAACTGTATGAACAACAAGCTCTACAATAACGAATCAACAGTGAAATATACACCCCATACGCTGTGGAGGTAGGTGTATTGCTGCTAAGAAAGTGAAAGTTCACAATTGGGAAGGCAAATTCATGACGTTTGTCATGCCTCTTAGATTTCAAACGCCCTTGTTCATCATGTATAACAAAAGGTCAAGGTATGAAAAAGAGTTAAATGTATTGGTTGTCGCTTTAATTTCAAGTAAGATCCAATATTCAAAAAATCTTTGATTATTAAGAGAAAGCTAAGGCTATCGTCTATATATATCTGAAGATGGAATGCATTGAATTGGCTAGCTAGTTATCCCCGCACTTTCGAAGAAAGTTCGGGGATATTGTTATACCCCCCATCTGCCTGTCGCCACTTTTCTTGTGACTTAAACTCCTCCTACATTTTTGGATTTAAGGATTTAATTTTTTTTTTGTAGAAATGTTGCATATAGTCTGTAGATGCGCAATAAGCTTTCAGAGTCTTGATATTGCTCTTGGTGCAAACAAGAGGCCCCGAGATGTCAATTTTTACACATGTGGCATGTGACACAAACTCCTCCTACATTTATGGATTTATGGATTTAATTTTGTTGTAGAATTGTTGCATTTAGTCTGTAGATGCGCAATAAGGTTTCGAATTTTTATCTTTATCTTGGTACAAACAAGAGGCCCCAAGATGTTGGTTTTGACAAAGGCCCAAAGATGTGGATTTTGACACATGTGGCATGTGACTCAAACTCCTCCTACATGTACATTTTTGGATTTAGGGATAAAATCTTTATGCAGAATTGTTGCATACAGTCTGTAGATTTGCAATAAACTTTCGGAATTATGATTCCGGTTCCAACTTTTGTAAATTTCCTGAAAATGTCAAAGACTAATATTTTTTTAAATATGAAAATATGATTATGTATTTTAGCATTTTCTTTTATAGAAAATGTGATTTTGAATAATTAGAATTCTAAAATGCGATTCCATGTTTGGTAAATTTCCCGAAATTACAATTTAAAAATTTGTGTATTTTACAAACAAATAACGTTTTATATCGAAAGATTATAATGTATGTCCTAAACTTCAAGTAGCCCAAACTGTAATTTAAACATTGGATATAGCTATTTTGTTCTAGAAGTCAAATAATTAATTTCGCATTAAATCATTATATTTCCAAGGGCCAATTCGATATGAATTTCAAAGTAAAAAAATGAAAAGATGGTATTACTAAATCAAATACATTTTATAGCCGCTAGTTGAACTTGCTTGAAATCTTATACTTTTTGAAAAGTAAAGAATAAAAATTGTTAATTTAATTTCAAATAAAAGTAAGACAAAGGCTAGACATATCAAGTTTTAATAATATATTATTACTTCAAAGATGTTTAACATTGGTTATGGCTTTCAAGTACTCTGTGATCAATTTTAATGATTTTTGCTCATTTCTGAAAAATTTTGTCCACGTCCCGGTTCAATAGTAAACGAAACACTACAGGTAGGATGAGATTAGGATATCTCGAACGTCTAAAAGGGACTTGCCTGTCTAAAGTGTGAAAAATCAGACCCAAAGTGGTATGTGTTATTCCATTTTATATCTAAAAGGGGAAAACCTAGAGCGGTTGCCTTTTCTGGTTGGGAAGGGGGCGGGCCGTTGGGGGTCGATTTTCTTGATTTTATTTCAGGGATCACATTTGCCGATGTCTTAGAAGGTTATTTATTTCCTAAATAAAGGGAAAGTCGTCCTTTGGAAAAAAATCCGTTTGACTAGTGAAATTCTATTATCTTCCTATTAGAGTATTATAAAGGTCCTTTAAGAGGGTCAAAACAAAAGACACCTTTCATCTCCCTACCCTAAAGTTTTTTTTTCCTCTATCGTAATTGATTTTACTGCCGGAGTTGACATGTTCAACACGGCTGGTGTCTTATAGGAAGCGGGAGATGCTACCGGTGCACCTGGTAGCATCTTTTATTGGGTCCGTGTTGTTCATTTTTGTATATGTGTCTTCATTTTCTTTTCTGTGCCGTGTTCATGTTGGCTTTGTTTCTATGTTTTTCCGAACTTGCCATTGTCCTTGGATTGTTCGTTTTAGACAGACGGTTCGGTTCCCACTTGCTTTATTTCTTGAAATTGCCATGACAAAATAGATGCATGCATGTAGCGTTGTTCAACATTTAGCAAGTGAATTCCGCTCAAAGAGGTGCTAGGGCCGTCTTTAACTTACTATGAGGTAACAACGGCAGTAGAATACCGAAGGAACAAAGGAGTGAAATTTACAAAAATCGAAGTCCAAAGTAGGATTGCTTGCTCTCATACTGACTCCAAGATGAAGGACAACAAAATGTTGTTGCATTAGTTTAATCTTACAATGTACTTATAGGGGTTTTGTCTTATGTACATCTATTTCATATCCCTTTATTTGTTCAATTGTGCACTCTTTTTTGAATTTCTTAAATAGGTCTCAATAGGTATAAAGTTTTTCCTTCTTTTTCTTTTTTTCACTCCTGAATTACATTTTGCAGTCGTAAATAAATAATGATTTTTTAGTGAAAAGACTGTTCTATGTTGTGATAATTTGTGTTATATCCTAATAAAAATTTAATCTAACGATGTGTAAGCGATAAGCCCTTTTTAATTTTGCGGGAAGCGGGGCTGTGGAAAGAGAGTGCACGAAAAACAGGAAATGATGTCTTGAGTGGCGGTAACCACAAAAATTTAGTCCGAAGACCGGGAAAATAACCCTCTTTAAGAGTACACATTTCCGTCCATTGAATGAAAAAGTGGAGAAAGATTGGCGGTGGATTCCTATGCACCTTACAAAGATTACCGTAATAATATGAATCAACATGTTTTTCCTATCAAAAAAATA
>MJUU01035938.1:39984-72921 GCA_002080025.1 Modiolus philippinarum
AAAAAAAGTGAATAAATCAATGGAAACAAACCACATCCAATATTCCCCAATTACATTTTTGATATCCTCCTTCACCTTTTCAACAAATTCTATGTCTCTTAACAAACCGTTATTAAACTTCCATACACCTTTCCCCCTAGTCTGGTTTATAATTTTCAAAACTATTGACACTGGTGAGTGATCTGATCTATAACTTATACCAATATCTGAGCTTTCAGTAATAGACTCTATATCTGAGGTAACCAAGAAATAATCAAGGCGACTCTGTTTTCTATTAGGACCCCGCCACGAAAACCCTTTTTCATCTGGATGCTGCAAACGCCAAATATCTGGCAGGTCTAGACTTTGCATCATCTCACTTATTTTAATTTTTGCATTTGGATTATTTGCCAGACTATAGTTAAAAGTGTCATTACCATAGTCTTGGACTACATTCCGATCCCCTACCAAAATAAGTGATGTGTTATTAAATGTTGATATTTTACTTTGAATGGTTTCAAAAAAGGAAGGTCTGTCTTCATTTGGGCTATAAATTGCTGCTTAAGTCATCCTATAGTCTTGGATTGTAATATCTAGAATAACAAAATTTCCCTGATTATCTAAAATTTCATTATGAATCTTAAATTCAGAAGAGTTTCGGAACAGTACAGCAACACCTCTGCTTGAGCTAGAATATGAACTAAGTTTACCCTGATATCTCCATTCATGCAGCCATTGCTTCTCCTTATTCAGTGTACTATGTGTATCAACTAATACTGTAATATCCTATATAGCTTTATATTTGGATAAAAAAATATCGAAACGTTTTGTTTTATCAAAAAGACCCCTGCAGTTAACACATCCAATTGTTACAGTTGACATTTAAATCTAAGAAAAGGACATGAAAACACCTTTTTGTTCAAATATATATATACATTGTATATACTAGTAAATATTAAAACCCTTTTAGAGACAGTAGTGTATACAAAATTCAAGCGAATATATACTGATACATACATGTATACAAACTATAATTCAAAATGTTTACGTTTTATCTTACCTATAACCCTAGCTACATTAAACCAAAACAGGCGTAACGACTTTTGAATTAACCTGACTTTCTCTGACCAAAAATACATGTTACATTTAAAATCAGCATTAAGAATTCTAAAAGAAAAGCATAATAATAAATAAAAGTGTGTAATGCCAATCGTACAAAGAAAGCTTCCGTATTTCATTCTCTACAAATGTATTTTGTGTTCTCTAATATAACTTCAAATAGTTGCTTCAAATGAAAATTAATTTGCATGCATACAAAAACTTTTAGAGCAGTATTAATAAATATTTTGGCCATAAGAACTTAACAAAAATTTGAATAAAGCGGGAAAAGTACTCTTTTGTTGGTGTCCCTTAACAATAAATTATGAATTATGCTAAAATTTCATACAACAAAGTCAAACAGTAGGTCAAAAACCTCTGAGTAGTTATCTACTTAATATGTAAATTGTGTTATTTAAAAGCAATTGATCTGGTGCAAAATCAATGTGAGAACACTGAATATGTGTTTTTCGGAACTTGGAACCAACATTTAACACAAGTCACATAAAATGAAAAATTATACCACATAATACAATGTTAATACCAAAGAAGGCCATACGTTATGACTCTACGACAATACAGTAATTATAATCCTTGACGATTTAAAGGTTTTAAAAGTTTGTTGAGCGATGATAAAATTTAGTAAAGGTTTTAACTAGTTAATGATAACGAAAACCCTGATGTAATAGTTTTTCAGTTATGAAAAGAATTCCGTTCATTAAAATCGCAAATGCTATTACATACTCGAGCAAATCGAACAAGTTGAGAAACAACGGCAGTAGAATACCGAAGGAACAAGGGAAGCGATGACTACAAAAATCGAAGTCCAAAGACATGGCAAAAACGGTAACAGATAAAAACAAAGACAAAACAAGGACGCCAGACAGCTACAATGCACGGAAATAAAAAGATAACATTAAGAACTAAGGCACTCATAGTGTGAACTCCCATGAAAACCGGGAGTGACATCATATGCTCCGGAAGGGTAAGCATGTCCTGCCCCGCTAGCGACACCCGTCACACTATCAGTAAGGCATAAAGTGTTTTGAAAGGTCTGTTTGATAGCGGATTGGTTAATGTCATTTTCTTACCCTTAGACAAAAACCAATGTGATCCATGATACATGCTACTTTTCTAACCCTCAAACAGTATCATGGTGAAATTTGGAAAAGCTTTTTGTAAATCTCTATAGTATGAAAATCTCTATAGTATGTAAACACCATATGATGGCGCTAATGGAACATCGCCATCCAGAAATAGATAATTAAGTATGGGAAAAGAAAAATCGTCCCTTTTATCATAAATTTTAGTATCTAATTTTTACCATTCTTATTATCAAAATTGATGTCTAAGAACGGACAATGATGATTATTAGATTTCAAAGTCAATTCTTTTGGGGTAAATGTCCTTAAAATACGTATTGAAGTATTGAAAGTTGAAATATCATCAAAATATCGGAAAGTGTTGTTAAACTTTTCAATTAAATGCTGTTTGGATGGGCCTTTGCTGATGTTGGTCATAAACTGAGATTCGTAGCAGTTCAAAAAGAGGTCCGCTATAAGTGGTGCACAATTGGTACCCATAGGAATTCCTATGACCTGTCGATAAATAGAGTTACCAAAACGAATGAATATATTGTCAAGTAAAAATTCAAGTGCTGAAATCATATCGAAACAGGCCCAATTAATGGAGTTCTTTTGTTTTGTATGTCTAAAGTGTGTTTTAAAGGAATTTAAACATATTTATTCACAATCGGATTTTTTGAATGCCTATTGAATAAGACGTTTGAATTATTCCTTTATAAGATTATGTGGTTATGTAGTGTAGAGGGTAGAGAAATCAAAACTTTCAAGGGATTCAAAAGGGGCATTATAATCATTCAATTTATCAAGAACTTTCAATTAATTTTTTACACTCCAAAATGATAGATAACACTGTTTTCATATATTTTGTTACAGAAATTCATAACCAGGTTTTAATAGCAGTCAACGTATCAGTGAGTATAATAGAAACTTTAGTAGTAGAACAGTGACTAGATGACAAAATGACTCTAGATTTATATGGCGTTTTATGTAGTTTAGGAACCCAGTACATGGTTGGAACTGTTTTTCTATCAAGTTTAGCCTGTAAAGATGTAGCTGTTAGATAATGTATGTTTGTAATCTGTGAACTAGTAATTTCTTGTTGGAGTACTTCTATATAATGTTTACGACAGATTATAATGATATTATTAGCAGCCTTATCAGCTGGGACAAAAACGAACTCCTTGCTAAATTCTTTAAGAAGAAACGGTGGGTTTATTTTAGTTGTCATGACGGAAATTTTGTTCAAACTGTTTAAATCTGATATCGAACATTTTCATGATAGCATGAAAGAAAGAGTCGAAAGATATTTTGTCAACGTGTTCACGTTTAACCCAATTTTTACAATAAGTCTTAAGCGAGTCGAGGATGGTATTATGGCAATCTTTCCGATTAATTTCAGAAGGTGGCCTATATTTTTTACCTTACTTTAAGAAATTAATAAGCTCTTTGTCCTGCAAGATGTTGAGATCTCCTGTTATGACGTTGGAACTAGGAGTATAGACGTTTTTCTAGCTTAGATAGACCAAACGGCGGGAACATACTTTTAACATAACTCCTTTTTCTAATTTGTGATTGGTATGTCATTTTAAGTACTATTATTTGTTTGGGAAATATTCCAAAGTGGATTTTTTATCCTAGATAAAATAAATGAATGAGTCTGCGATAAATATTTCGGTACATTTTGAATTTCTTTATTATTCCATCAAAAGTTTAAAATAGAAGAAGTTAGAACATTACTGTCCAAGTTAGGGAAATCGATAACTTTGAAATAAAGTGATCCTTTTTGTAAATTTTCGTCAAATTCCAGCTCTAAGACTAAAAATAAGTAGATATGGTTGGTGTCCGTTGCTTCCTTAATCTCTTATTCTGGAGGAGAAATTAAAGATATATTACTCCAAAAATTACACAGAAGGATTTTCATAATCGACTTCAAAAAAGATAAAGAAACAGGAATATTTATTATACTTGATGTCACCAATTTTCTCTACTCTGCCAATAGACCAGATCCGAGTTCTTGTATCCAGATTCACCAGTTGTTGTTTGTTCGCCCTACGTATATATACGTCACAAACATGTCCGCCCCATGTGACCAATTTCATGACGTTTTTAGCTCTATGACGTGACGCTTTCAATTCTGTGACGTATTAAAAAGTTGTCTGGTACACGTAAATCCTGATACCATAGGTAGGATATGGTCTATGGCCGATTGAAAAGGGATAGACCAGAGAACCAATTTTTCATCACAAGGCGGTCATCAATTCAGTTTTCTTTCCTAAGAATATTTATATGTTGTTAATTTAATTAATTAAACAAAACTTAAGGATGTATTCTTCTGAGGGGTAAAATTTTCCCTAAACAAGTTTTCCCGAAACCTTTGGTTTTGAAATGCTAAAAGCCTAAAACAATTGAATAGAAAACCATATGTCCGTGTGCATTTTTGTGCTATGATTACTTTTAAACCATTATGTTTTATGGTTTTGTGCAAATTTCATCAATTTTGGCCTGGTTTGGAGCCATATTAGTAAAAATATCGATTTCTACCCACGTTTCCCGATGGTTAGATCTCGTGAATACAAAAAAAATATCACTTATAAAAAAGCATAAGTCCATGATGAAATAAGAAACGTGTTTTTGGTCATATTCAAAACATAGTAAAATCTGTAAAAGTCCATATTTTTCAAATTTTTCATTAACTAGACAGCAAAACATCACACTTTTTGTTTTAAATAATTGGACAATTGTATTTTTAAAAACTTCAAAATGAAATTAAGAAAAAGAAGGGAAACGGGGAATGTGTCAAAGAGACAACGACCCTAAGGGGAGCAATAACAACTCAAAGCCACCATAAGATCTTCAATGAACACCATAAGATCTTCAAAATGAAATTGTATGGATTCGATTCATGCTTTTCTTGAAATAATATGTATTACAGCTACCCCAAAGTAGGCTAAAATGTGACTTGGATCAATGTTGAAACTTGGTATAAATCTGTCATTTTTGTTTTGGAAAACTACTGGTCGTCCTGGTACATAATTGTTTACACAATTTGGAAGGGTAATTTTTTATTCAAAGCAATAGAATAATTTAACTCATAAGACATGTCTTAAGAATTGTTAATAAAATAAATTTAAACGAGACTGAAACCTCAGAAAGGTAACATTCTTAAACAAAAGATGTCGTACGACAGTACCCCCTTACAAGAGGGTTTTTTGTCACTCCCTGTAATTTGTGTTGCCGGACAGATTATTCTAAGTTTTTCCTGATACTATGCAGTTTTCATGTACTCCTTAACTAAAAATTCGAAGTTCATTATTATTTATTAGATTTCAAAATTCTGATGGCAACCCCTTGTTAAATGAATCATACAATATGGTTGCTATAATAAGCACACATATATTAAAGATATTGCAAAGGAAATTGATTTTTAACTGGATAATATTGTGGGTGTAAACAGTAAAAGTCAGGTAGTCACAATGAACAAAATGGTCAAAATCAAAGAATACGTTTTCTAAATTCATACGAAAGGTTTATGAAAAAAAAAATTGAAAAATATAGATTATAATAATCAGTCATGGTCTCAAATGTGAGACAGGACAATTCCACCCGAGGGTTCACATTTTCCAGTCAGAAACGAGGCTTGCCGAGTTTCTGATGATAGAAAATGTGAACCCGAGGGTGGAATTGTCCAGTCTCACATTTTTTACCATGACTGATTATTTTTCTCACATTTCTCTGCCAAAACTTAAAAAAAAATAAACATGGCCGCCGATACACGAAAATCTATTCTCCGAAACTAGGCAACGTAGCAAAAAATGAATTGCACAATTGAAAAGATCGCATGTATTTTGGTTTTGTACTAAAAGTACAAAACTCTGAACTAGAATCTTAAGCGTAGTTATTCATGGGTTTCTAAAATGAAGCGGTGTAAAAATTCGACGTTGCCGCACCATTCCGGGGAAGTTGTATTTTTTCTGACGTTTCAATATTGTGACGTGACGTTGTTTGCATTGTTCCGTCAAGGGTGGTCATGTGATGTGAGATGCGTGAATCTCACATGGGTATCTCACACTGGATTCTGGTGTCACACACGTACAGAAATGTGAGAAAATACTATCAGACTTTATTCATGTAAACAATTTAAGCAAAATTTTGAAAGGGAAATTTTTCGAATGTTGTTATATTGCAAAAAAAAATCCACTTTACAGTCACAGTTTTAAACAAAATTATATTTGAAGATGCTATGCTATAAATTCAAATTCCTTTACTGAAAATAAAAGCAAATTTGCGCTTCCCTTCAACACCAACGCAAGTAGAAAAATAGGCTCGTTTATAAAACAGCCATTACAACTTAGCACAAGGACTCATAACTGAGTAACAATGTAAGTATTGCTGGCTTGTCTTTGTCTCGTGACAAGTTTCATTGCAATTAAATATCGATTTGATTTGATTCGTATGATTTATGTAAGAAACTACGAACCTGACATTTTAATTGTTTAAAAGTTACAAAAAAGATATTAAAGCCCCATTTACATGTGCAGCTAAACATACCTGAGTATTTTCATATACTTATGCAAATTTGCCCTTGTGTGCAATTACTGCATGTGAACGCAACTGCATACGTGTGTAAATTTAACAAAGAGTGAAGATTTGCATAAGGCCAGGCAAGTGTATATAGGAAAAAGAAGGGAAACGGGGAATGTGTCAAAGAGACAACGACCCAAAGGGGAGTAATAACAACTCAAAGCCACCATAAGATCTTCAATGAACGGTGAGGAATAACAAAATACTGAAGTAACTGTCTATTTTCTGCATATGCGCATTTCGACAACGCATGTCTCATCAGTGCAGATCAAACCAAAACATTTTGAAGTCCATTAACCTAAAAACGTGTAAAAGCTGATAGAGAACAAATAACCAAAAGGATCTAAATAGAAAGCCAAAATTCAGCTAAGGACAGAGCTATGCATGAGGGAAATACTCCTTAGTTTTTAACAAAATTTTGTAAAATATAGATATTGCAAGGTTTAAAAAAATCGGTTTTCGGGTCAGCACCGAAGTACTGGCTACTGGGGTGGTGAATATCCTCGGGGACTAACAGTCCAACAACAAAGGCATCGACCCAGTGGTAAAAAAATAACAAAATACCGAAGTTACTGTCAATTTATTTTCTGCATATGCGCATTTCGACAACGTATGTCTCATCAGTGCAGATCAAACCAAAACATTTGGAAGTCCATTAACCTAAAAACGTGTAAAAGCTGATAGAGAACAAATAACCAAAAGGATCTAAATAGAAACCCCACACCCAACGGCAGGTCGGAGTTGCCCCCTAAATTAAAAGTAATCAAGTTCAGCGAAATAAACATCATCCTAAACTCCCATAGACATAAAGTGAACTAAGAAGAAAACAGACAAGACACACAAAGGCTTGATAAATTTCCTGACTTAAGACAGGCGCAAACCTGCTGCGGCGGGGTTAAACTTGTGTAAATTTACATGGTATGCATTGTGAGCATATAAATACAATCTAAAAATACACCCTGTGCAAAATCCTGTTTCTGTCTATGAAACGGAAGATCCTTTTTCTTGCATCATGAAATTGATACACACACAATGAACTGTATTCGAAGTGAAATTCATACATCTGTGGCGACTATGTCTGATTTTGCGTTTTTGGCCTATTATAGAAGTTTGAATTTATTGAAAAATATAAAAGATTTAATGCAACTTTAGCTTTTTCTATATCTACAAATTTCCGAAATCTAATGAAAACTTTTATTTTTTTCACATGTTTTCGGTCCTTTGCACTTCTTGTAGTTAGCTTTTTTTTTAAATTAAGATACACACCTTAGATTAAACACATGTAAATGCATAGCAAAAATACTTTGACATACAGGTGTAGTTTTACATACGTGTAAATTTACATAATGGAGTTAATCTTGTGCATTTAAATGACACTTTAGAAGAAAAACAAAAAGTAAGCACATTATGTGAAAAATTCAATAGGTACATGTACTGGTTTTACAAAATTTGACGGAAAACTTACATCCTCTTGATTAAAGAATCTGCAAGTCTTGTCATGTGACCACCGAAAAATTCCCACCAAAAGATGACGTCTGAGGATTATAACGTCAAAATGTTTGTTTGAAACGTCATATTTTTTGTGAGAAATTTTTAAAAAGGCAGTAAGTAATCAATTGGCGAATTGATTTCATGGTTTTTGAATGGATAGAAGTGAGGTTTCACACAAATTGTGCTTGAGATTCACAACGTTAGATTCATATCACATTAAGTAACTAGCCTGTGAATATACATTCTCGACGATTTAATGTAAGAATATTTTTTTCACAATTTAAAGTAAACACACAGTGTTAATTTTACATTATTTCTAATCGTAAATCTTGACATTGGTGTTTAATATTCAAACCGTTTTCATTTTTTTTAGATGAGTTTAAAGTCATGAAAAGAGAAACAGCAGACTTAAGTCGTGTATTTGTTTTAATCAAAGCTGCCTTGCTGTTGATGATTCTGCCGCCAAATGTCCTCCTGGTACTAATCTGGACGAAAAAGAGCAACCGGTCTGAACTTTCATTGCTTCTTGCTACCCAGGCAGTTTGTAATACCGCTGTTGCAGTTACTGATTTACTCGCATTTGTTGACACCGATCTCACTGAGAATAGCTGTTTAGCAATGGTAATTTTAGAGGCGCTTCAGATAAGCTTTCACTCATTCTCAGTTTTTACAACGACATACATTGCACTACAAAGATGTTTTGTATGTGTATTTCCATTTAATGGCCCAAGAGTATTTGGAAAGAAAACTACGATTGGCTTCCTTGTTGTTATTAGTTTATATTTGGTGTTTGACACTACACATGGCCATTTTTTTATGAGTAAAGTTGCAACCTTCGATATCCCGTTAGATGTTGATCATTTTGTTTGTTTCTTTTACGCCAAAGAATCCCTTGTACCATCTCAGAACACGAAGAAAACATTAAATTTCATGCACACTGTTCTACACAGGATTTTGCCTTCCTTCGTTGTGATGATTTCTATAGCTGGATGTCTGTATACATTAAAGTGCAACCGGATGAAAAACAATCAATCGGAAAAAAATAAAAAGGCGACAACTCGCACTACCGCTATGTTGATGGCAATTATGTTTCTGTTTGTTCTTGGGGAATTACCAACAACTGTTACCTTTACTTTCGAAATTTTCAGCGGGTCAGAATTTGAACATTTTGTCACAGTTATTGCTGACCTTGTGCTCATTGCAACGTATGCAGGAAATGTCTGGGTATTTGCAGGCATGAGCAGTCAGTATAGAAATAATATCAAAGATCTCATACGTTGCACAAGGAGTCCATCAACGCATCACATTGAAACAGAGGAGAACAAAGAGGGAAAGAAAAAAACAACAGCCAATAGTACCATTTATAGTGTTGTAGAGTGAATTAAAACATTGATAAATCCCGGCCTTTTAGTATTTTCACCATCCCCGTGTTATATATGTTTTGCTTTTTAGAACGAGAAATGGTTGTATATTAGCATGTCTTGACTAAATGTTCTTTATGAATGTAAGCTTTTAAATTTTGTGATTATATGCCATATTTTACGAAAGGATATGGAGTAAATGAACATGAGATCATAACACATATGTTCACTCCAACTGCAATGATTTTAATGAGCTGTATGGCCATTTCGGAAATTGCCATTCCTCATCAGCAGCGGTAGAACCCAAACAAAGGAGATCCATAATTTCAAAAAATGTTAAAATGCATAAAACCAAACGAAATCCGAATAATCAGTAATATCAAATTTAGCTAAGGACAAAACTACGATGGTGGGAGTTAATCCTTCCGTTTTAGAATTTACATAAATGTCTTTTTGTTAATATAGTTTATGAATGTTAGATTTCAGTCTTTGATTATATGTGTGGTGTCCGAGTAAAGTTTTAAGAACCAGAAGTAAAGACACCCCTTGTTAATGTTAGCTTTTTAGAACCAGTAGTAAAAGACAACCCCGTGCTTGTTAATGTTGGCATTTTAGAATCAGTAGTTAAAGACAACCCCTGCGCTTGTTAATGCTAGCTTTTTAGAACCAGAATTGGTGGTATATTGGCATATCATAAGTTTATAGATGTAGTCTCTAAGACTTTGTTGTGATTCTGTGCCATGTCTTTTTTGGAAGTATAGTTTATGAATGTGAGATTTCAGTGTCTCCTGTTTTTATGTGTGATGTCCGAGTACAGGTTTTAGAACCAGTAGTGAAATATGATCCTCGTATTGTGGATGCTAGCATTTTAGAACCAGCATTGATGGTATATTATCATTTCATAATTTGATATTAGTTTATAAATGTAATCTTTTAGACATTGTTGTGATTATGTGCCATGTATTTCTTGTCCGTTTTACATTGTATTGTAATAATAGATTGTAAACGTTGGTTTAGTCAATAAATGCGATTTACGTATATGCTGACTGTACTTTACAACCACAAAAAGATTGCTATTTCCATGCTCCAAACAGCCTTAGAATATTCCCAAGGAATTAACATCGCATCGTATTCGACTTTCTGTGAATTTACAGAATTAGAACATAAGCCACAGAATATCATCACATTAAATTTCACCTGTTAAACATTACCTTTCGGAATATCATTACACCAAACTTGATTTTCTGTGCATTGACAGCACTATAACAGAACCCATCTAATATCATTACAAAAAACTTAACTTGATTTTTATGTGAATTAACATCATTCGAATATTATTTCATGAAATATCAATACAGCAAACTTGATTTTCTGTTAATTAACAACATTAGAACACTAACTCCTGGAATAACATCACAACAAACTTGATTTTCCATTAATTAACAGCATGAAAACATAACTTTATCACACCAAACTTGACCTATTGTTAATTGCAAAAGAATACAACCTCACGGAATATCATGATATCTTAGCTTTCTGTGAATTAACAGCATTAGAACACATCACCAATGACACAAACTTGCTTTGCTGTTTATTGAGAGCATAAGAAAACAACCCAACGGAAAATCAGCAAAAATCAGCACATCAAACTTGGCCTTCTGTGAAATACTTACACAAGAGAGAGAGAGAGAGAAAAAAATTATGCGAAATATTGACACAAAAAATGTGCTTTCTTTTCTTCCAAACAGACCTTTCAAAACACTGTATGCCTCACTGAAAGTGTGACGGGTGCCGCTAGCGGGGCAGGACATGCTTACCCTTCCGGAGCACCTGATGTCACTTCCGGTTTTCATAGGTCCAAATGTTATCGTTTTATTTCCTTGCATTGGAGCTGTCTCACGTCCTTGTTTTGTCCTTGTTTTTCTCTGTTGCCGTTTTTGCCAGGTCTTTGGACTTCGATTTTTGAAGTATTCGCCTCCCTTGTTCCTTCAGTATTCTACTGCCGTTGTTTTAAATAAATTGCATTAGAACATGTTCTTTACGGTACATCACCATATCAAGCGTGGCCTTCTGTGAATTAACAGCATGGGGAAGACAACCCCATGATTTATCTTACACATAGCTTGATTTTAACATGATAATATCACAAACCATGGAAATCGTGCACAACATTAGAACACAAACGACGGAATATCAGCACATAACTTAGTCTTGTGTGAATTAATAACTAAATACAGAACTTTGGGTAAATCTAGTTTCCGAATATGACCATTTCGACAACTTATGTTTCTTTTGTGCAAATAAAATTAAAATAATTGGAAGACCATAAACTCAAAAATGTTTAAAACTGACTGAGAACAAATAACCAGTATGATCTAAATAAAATCCCCAAATCTGCTAAAGACAGAGCTTTGTATGAGGGAGATACTCCTTAGTTTTCAACAAAATTTACAAAAACATAAGTTATTTTAAGTTTCCAAATAAAATTGGCCTTCGGATCAGAACCGAAGTAAAGACTACTCGGCTGTTGAAAACCCCCGTTGACTAAAAGTCCACCTACAGAAAAAAATTAACTAAATACATAACTTACTAAAATTAAGTCTCTGCATATGGTCATTTTAACAACTTATGTCTCTTCGGTGCAGACTATAAACTCAACTTGTTTTAAACTGAGGAAGAAAAAACAACCATTATGATCTAGCATTTGAACATGACCTTTACTGAATGTCATCACATTAGCCTTCAAATTCTGTGAATTAAATAATGGTTGAAGGGATATGGAGTAATCACATGAGACAAAATCTCTGCAAATACATGGTAAAAACGTTAACAAGGAATGGAAGTCACATTAAAGCATTAAAACATAACCCCACGGAAAACCTTCACATTAAACTGGGCTTCCTGTGAATAAACGGCATCAGACCATAACCCACAATATATCTTTACACCAAACTTGACCTTCTGTAAACTTAAGAGCACCAAAAAGAAGAAAATTGGTGCAAACAAGCAGCAAAGTACAGAGCTATGCAGCATTTAATAGGGGCCTTATTCTTAGTTTTCAATATTTATACATTTGAATAGATTTATGATACAACGAGGTTCAAAAAAGAAACAAAAGTTACAATGATATAGAAAACCTCTAAGACGCAAGGTCTAATTTTAGCAGGGTATACACAAATGCAACAAGCAGTAATCATACAAATCCGCGTAACACAATTTTTTTATAGATACTAGTATTTAAGTTTGCTAGAGCTACACAAGAGAAAGATATTCCCTAATTAACTACCTTAATATGGTAAAAATAATGCATACAAGTATAAATTACACAATAGTAATAATATAGGTTGCAAAATTAAATGCACATTGAGAATAAGTGTTATTTCTCTGTATTATACGTGCTCAATTAGAATGATTAGTCCTCTTATGACATCTTTAAAGCTTGCCTAGTTATTCATCGAGTCGAACTCCTTCCATCACTCGCGAAACGATGTGTGATATCAAAATTTAGTTCTCACAATGTCTCCTTTAAAACCTCTTGGTTAGTTGGAGTTTAACTTTTGATGGTACATGTACCTTGACATTGCATTTGAAAGGTCTACATTCCTTACATTATTAATTGGAGCATTCTAATGGTTTCAACAATATCCTGTAAACCCATTAAGTAAATTGGTACCAAACTTGGATCGAAGAGTTTGCCAATTTTCCCTTTTAAAAAAGTACTGTACATATTATACACTACCCTAGCTCTTAACAGTGCCTTAAGCAGGACGATAGGTTAACGTTAAACCCTAACAGAAATGCATTCGACAATTTTCTCTAATATCACGGTGCCAATTCGAACCAAACATGGCCACAAAAGCACAATAGATCTTTTGGACACTACTTCCAAAACAGGTTCAAAAGGTCTACACCAAGATTATAGATGTTTACTGACGGGGGACATAATTTCTAAAATAAATACTAAAAAATAATAATAATAATCATGGAATAGAATTATTGTCCCTTTTCCGTAAAATTTTCAAAACTTTGATATTTTTAATCTTTTTATTTAAAAACTACAACCGATATAGGTTAAATTTTTATTGCAAAAATGTTCAGTATACCATGGTCTACCTCCATGCCAATTTTGATGCATATTTAAATACCCATGCAGGAGTCATTGCCATCTATTATTCTAAGTTTTCATGATTTTATATATTTTGTCATTATTTCAAAAACAGTTCGACAAACAAATTAAGTTTAATTCGCAAAAATTTTAGACATATCAAGATCCGCCCCATGGAAATTTTGAAGAAAATCCAAGTACCCATATAGGAGTTATTGCTCTTTATTGGTAAAATTTTTCTTGATTTTATATCTTTTGTCTTATATTTCAAAAACAGTTTGAAATAGAAGGTCAGGTTAAAATTACAAAAATGTTCAGCATGTCAAGGACTACATTTTATTGAACATGGAATACATTTGTAGTTGTCCGGCGTCTTCCAAAAAAGCCGCCAGCGGGGAACTTCGTTTGCCATTTGATCCAATGGGAATCATTTTGGAAGATCTCATTCTGAAAAAACTATTAAGCCAATTGGAAGCAACATTAGGTACAATTGTCTTTAGTTGGCCCCTTTGAAAAAAATTGTCCTGCAAGTCTGCATCACATCACACTCAAATGGCCGTCATTTAACATAAGACCCTATGGGAAAACATTCAAAGATCTTCTATGAAACAACAAAGCCAATTTTATCCAAACTTACGAGTCCTTCAGTGGTCCCCTTTAAACAATATGTCTGGCAAGTCTGCATCACATCCAAATGGCCGCTAGCGGGGAACATAGTTTAACATTGGACCCTATGGGAAAACATTCATCAAAGATATTCTTCTCTGAAACAACAAAGCCAGTTTTATTCAAACTTGGTCACAACAGTCTTTGGGTTGTCACCTTTATAAAATATGTCTGGCAAATGTAACAAAGAGGATAACAGGAAACATCTACAATGGCTAAAAATTACAGTCACATGCCACAATCTTCCAGGGACTGGCCAGGTCGCACTTCATCATAGATGGCTGCCAGTGGTAACTTTGTTAGACATTGTACCCAAGGGAAAACACATTCAGAAATCTTCTCTGAAACTACAGTAGGGTGCAGACATAACCTCTCGTACAAGTTAACTTGGGGAGCAGTCATGAGAACAGTCCTAAGTTAACTTGAAGTTAACTTGGAGCAGTCATAGAATCCTGACTGCTCTGACCAGTCATAGATCCCTGACCGCTCTAATTTGTCATAGAATCCTGACTGCTCTGACCTGTCATAGAGCCCTGACTGCTCTGACCAGTCATAGAGCCCTGACCGCTCTAAGGGGCCGACCATTTAACCTGAAAAGGGGGGGTATGTTTTTTTCTGGACAGAAAATTTATTTATTTTTTGCACGTGTATCAACAAAATATTTTTTTGCAAAATCAACATTATTTTTTGGGGCAGAAAAAAAAACCATAGCACCCCCCCCCCCCTTCAAGTTAAATGGTCGGTCTCTAACCTGTCATAGAATCCTGACTGCTATGATTAGTCATATAGCCCTAAAACAATACAAGAACTGTGAATACTCAAAATTTAATACAGCGATGGATACGTCCCACATTCTCTATCACGCGCACACGATTCACACAACGAACGCACAAATTTATCACACGTTGAGTGCAATTTTATTCAATTTTGCCGTAACTATATCAGAACTATCAGAAAACAGTCACTTTTATGTACTCGAAAATTGTAAACTTCCGCCATTTTCTAAAAAATAAATAAACATAACTGAATAAAACTCAGTCCTGTAGTAAATAAAATATCCTGCAAACAGCCACAAACATCAAATATTAGAAGAGGTGCATATTTCATTTTCAATCCACAATACTACAACTTGTTGTAACCTTAAATATATAAGAAAAAGCCGATTTTCTTCATTCGATATTATATCGATGCCCGCAATACTTCAACTTTCTTTAATTTAACCCAAAGTATTAGTATATAAGAAAAAGCAGATTTTCTTCATTCGATATTATATCGATGCCCGCAATACTTGAACTTGATTGCTGTAATTAAACATGAAATATATAAGAAAAAGCATATTTTCTTCATTCGATATCACATCGATGCCCGCAATACTTCAACTTTTTGTAATTTAAGTTAAATTATAAAAAGTTGAAGTATTGCGGGCATCGATTCAATATTATATCGCTGCCCGAAATACTTCAACTTTCTGTAATTTAACATGAAATATATAAGAAATGGCAGATTTTCTTCATTCGATATTATATTGATGCCCGCTTTACTTCACTTGCTGTAATTTAACATGAAATATATAAGAAAAAGAATATTTTCTTCATTCGATATTATATCGATGCCCAAAATACTTCAACGTTCTTAAATTAACCTAAAGTATATAAGAAAAAGCAGATTTTCTTCATTCGATATTATATCGATGCCCGCAATACTTTAACTTGCTGTAATTTAACATGAAAAATATAAGAAAAAGCAGATTTTCTTCATCAAATATTATATCGATGCCTGCAATACTTCAACTTTTTGTAATTTAACATGAAATATATAAGGAAAGGCATATTTTATTCATTCGATATTATATCGATGCCCGCAATACTTCAGCTTGCTGTAAATGAATATGAAATATATAAGAAAAAGCAGATTTTCTTCATTCGATATTATATCGCTGCTCGAAATACTTCAACTTTCTGTAATTTAACATGAAACATATAAGAAATGGCAGATTTTCTTCATTCGATATTATATCGATACCCGCTTTACTTCAACTTGCTGTAATTTAACATGAAATATATACGAAAAGGGATATTTTCTTCATTCGATATTATATCGATGCCCGAAATACTTCAACTTTTTTAAATTAACCTAAAGTATAGGAGAAAAAGCAGATTTTCTTCATTCGATATGATATCGATGCCTGCAATACTTCAACTTGCTGTAATTTAACATGAAATATATAAGAAAAAGCAGATTTTCTTCATTCGATATTATATCAATTCCCGCAATAATTTAACTTTCTAACATTTAACATGAAATATATGAGAAATGGCAGATTTTCTTCATTCGATATTATATCGATGCCCGCAATACTTCAACATGCTGTTATGTAAAAAAGGTATAAGGATTAATATTTTCTGAACAAATGCATTTTTTGTCAAATTTGGCCTCTTCTAGCTCGGAAACGGAAATCCATTAACATACTGCTTAATTAAAGAGGAAATGATAACAGTAAAACACCTTCACGGCCGAAAATCACAATCGCACAACAAAATCAACAAGGACATTGCACAAGGAGACCATAGACAAATGTAAACAACTGTAGGAAGTCGGGATAGCCGGATTCGGTACCGGCACTTGCAAAACTTCTCCTTTGTATATCCCGTTTCCCTATTGTATAATAAACATACAAATTAATTATAATACAGGTAGAATACTACAGTAAGTGGGAACCGAACCGGCAATCCGAAACGAATAATACAAGGGCAATGGCAACACCGGAAACAACAAAGAAACAGAGACACAACATGAGTACGACACAGAAAAGAAAAATGAAGACACACACATACAAAGATGAACAACATCGACTACTAGTATCTTCGGAACCACAATTTTGAAAAAGAAAGAATAAGACGACGCTAAATTTGGAAACAACGACAGTAGAATACAGAAGGAACAAAGGAATGGAATTTACAAAAATCGAAGTCCAAAGACATGGCCAAAACGAGGTTAAAGCTTACAGCAACAGGAATCCAAAGAACAAAAATCCCGTTAAATTCCGATGAACGATTAAACTTTACTTTATCTGAACAGAACTATTCAGTAAAATTTGGAAAAGTAACAAGTTATTAAAGATTTGATGGTTCAGTGCTATGTTAAGTTTTAATAAGGAATCCAGTGCTAAAAACTGCATCAAAATCGGGCTAACAATTTAAACAATATATTATTTTCTTTTTATGACCATTTTTCCTCATGAACTGGTCATGAACTGTGCATGCGTTGTGAAATCCGTTGGCATACTCCAGGTTGGAAATTGTCTTAAAGGCACACTGAAAGAAAACCATCAAATTATGATAAATCATAAATATTCTACAGCCAAATATAAACAAACACCAAATTTGGCCTTTTGTGTAAAAACGGTCCCCACTATAACAAAAACCAAAGGCAATCCAATAAAATTACTGACAAAAATAAGAACATTACATATATGTCTAAAGTCGACGCCGACAACTGCACCATACCATATGACCTCATTTTTTTTGCAGTCTTATAAAAAGTGGTCTTAAGCTAAACAGCGTCATTCCTTGTGTAGAATAATTTTATAGGCCCGTGCTTTTATTTCTAATAGTTGCTTACTAAAGCAAACTTCACATCTAGGATCATATAGTGCCATTTGTAGTAATTATGTTTTAGAATAGGTATAAGTCCTAGTTTCCTAACGCCATGAATTTTCAAAATGAGTATACATCTGGAGTAATCTTGGATGACAGAAACCAATCGTGTTTTTTTAATTAAAAAAAATCTGACCGGTATGAAAATTTTGCATTAATTTATCCTATAACATTAAAGTTCAAAATGTAAAAGAGGGTGTCAGCTATCAAATGTAACAAAGTATTTATTTGTTAAAACTCGTCATTAGCTTCAAAACAGAAAATAGAGGTCAATAGTGAAAACAAATCACCTATAGCTATTTGTGTATTCTGGAGTTCTTTTCCGAGAATTATGATTACTAGGGCATCAATAGGGGCTTAAAACTTCATTTGATATATGAGAGTATACGCTTGGTAAATATGTCTCCGTTAGCAGAAAGTATAAAAAATGCAATATGGTCAATTACAATTAAACGGATGGAATTCGTCACTGCAGATGTATTTGAAGCCTCTAGTAGACACTCAGACGACATCATTGGGAGGCATGTTTCAATCAATTATTAACACTGCCCACTTTTATATGTTTTTGTTTGTTTGTTTTTGTTTTGTTTTTTTTAGTTGATGTTAGAACATTAAATGGATATAAGTACAACGGCCATACTGTTCAAGTTCCTTTTGATCAATATTACATTTTATATTTGAAATCTCATCTCATAGACTATTGATTTTCAGTAGTAAGTCGAAATTATCTTTGTTAAACAATAACTGTCGCACCAAATTTGGATCGTGCATTAGATAGTTTTTTCTTAGTTTTTTATGACAAGCTTTATATTTGTATTTGCAATACTACTATCAATATGCTTCTGTTTTTGTCTTCGTTTTCAAGAGTTTTTATCTTATTTTGCTATCGTCTGACAGTACAAAGCGCGATAATTGCACTGTGCAATACTTCAGAAATAGCAGGCTTAAAAGCTGATCTCTACTCGGTAAACTGAGGCTTGAATTCCTTTACAATTCACCGAACTATGTTTAGTTTATATGGTAGATTGTACAATCAATGTATATTAAAAGCTTCAGA
Organism: Modiolus philippinarum; assembly: GCA_002080025.1. Taxonomy (NCBI): domain Eukaryota; kingdom Metazoa; phylum Mollusca; class Bivalvia; order Mytilida; family Modiolidae; genus Modiolus; species Modiolus philippinarum. The sequence goes on from MJUU01035938.1 coordinate 59,064, forward strand.
CATAAAATGAAATCAAGTAAAATGATATTTGCCTACAAATTTCAAAGTAAGGGAAAATATGTTATCGACAAACATTCAAAAATGAGTGACTGTATTGAAAAGAGGAGACATGGTACACATGCCATTGTTAAGCTTCAGCCAAAATATTAGAAAAAGAAATAAAAGAACAGTAATCAGAAAAAGCTTCAGACCTAATAGCGAATTATAACTACATACACTAGCTGAGAAATCTTTGTAAAAAAGTATTTCTGGAACTGATATATGGACCGACCACAGATGAACAAGGTAAAGGCATAACCTGGCGAGGCGGGTTGTGCAAACATCTTTAAGGTGAAGTGTACCACATTCAGCGCCCCTGGTGGATTGCGGGGATAAGAACGCGCGACGTTAGTAACGTCATGAACTGAAAAATGAAGGGCGTCGAAATCGCCGAAATCAATGTTGAAAATAATTTTAAATTTCAATATATAGAAATACTTAGAAATGCTACAATACCCTAGTCGATCTCGAGTTCAGTTTTACAATTTTAATTTCCGGAGTTAAAGATAAATTAATTAATAAGGGTCTTGAACTGATTTGTCTGCATTTTAAGTTGATTTAGGAGACTATTCCAGATCTTAGGGCCTAAAAGATTTCAGACCATACCTTGTATGTATTCATTATGAGGCTTGTAAAGGCCTTCCAATAACTATTTTGACACTGATCACTAATGGAATACTTAAACAAAACCTGTTGCGATATTGTACTTACATCCTACTCGAGTCAAAACTTTCATTTAGACGTAGACAGGTCCATAAAACACTTTCCATTGACAGTGTCATAATCCAAAGCAAACATTTTAGCAAGGAAGGTCGTTCATGTCATTTGACCAAGAACGATTTATAATGTTTATATGAACAGACAATTGTTGACAGAACAGAAAATACTTGCATGTATAGAATTTAATGTCCAATCGAAATTGTATGTTACAAGTAAACAAGCAACCAGTTGTTTTCCAAAATTGATATTCTATTGACTCGCTAAAAAACAAGTTTGATCATTATTAATTATAACTGAAGCACAAATCAGCATGTGAAGAAACCACGATTGGCTGTTTCAAATTGCTCTGCTTATTATTATTTGACTGTTTACAATCAGGGTGGCGAGTAGAATACACGGCAAGGCCACAACTACGGAAGTAGAACACCAAAGAAACACAGCACAAGATAATGTAAATCAAACCCAAGAGACAAGGTAAAAACGAAAACATCAGGACACAGAAGACTTAGAGTTACAACAGGTGCTCCGGAAGGGTAAGGTAGTCCTACTTTGTATACACCACCTGACACACTGTCGGTAATTCAATCAAGGATTAAGTCGGTAATGTCAATTCCAGGAAGACGTGAATCTAGCTAAAAATGTCTGTTTTCATTTGTGACACCGACATTTAATATCTATCTATGATGTCGTGGTGACCCCCAGTTACAAAGATTGAACATAACCCAGACTTAGCAGTTTTTGTGATAGTGCTTTGAATCTTTCCAAAAAGTCATTGTATGAACTACAAGCTCTACAATAAAGAATCAAATGTGTGATATGAAATATACACTCTATACCCTGGGGAGGTAGGTATATTACGGCTAAGAAAGGCAAAGTTCACAACAGGGAAGTCAAAATTCATCACATTTGTTATACATCTTAGATTTCCGACGTCCTTGTTCATCAATGTATAACAAAAGTTCAAGGTATGAAACATAAATGGGTGTATCCGGTTGTCTCGTTAATTTTAAGCTCGCTTAGTTACATCCGATGTAAATATTTTAGAAACCTTAGATAATTTAGAGAGTGAACATCGTCTATATATCTTAAGATGGAATTGAATGGCTGGGCGTGTTCTTTTTGCATCTGTTGTGTGAGCCCTTGTAAAAACTTTGCTTCATCCGAATAAAGGAAAATGTCAGCGAAAAGTGGCGCACAGTTCGTGCCCATGGGTATCCCTATTGTCTGTTGAAACACGCGACCTCCACATTTAAAGAAAATGTTGTCGATCAAAAACTCAAGTATCTTTATTAGTCCTTTTTACTGTATTTCCTGTTTGATTAAGTATGGTTCTTAACAAAATAGGTTTTTATCTCTTCCTATTACCAATCAGGAATACATGAGTTCTCCGTTTTTGTTTTTTGTTTTTTGTTTTTTGTTGTTTTTTTTTGTGCTGAAGCATTGGTATATCAGGTTGGAAATTACTGATTTTAGTTTATTGTGAGGAAGGGTTGTATAAAGAGTAGAAAACTCAAACGTCTGAATGCTAAAACATTAGGCTAGACTGTCTAAGGAGGTTTGTTCAAGGAGATCTTTGGAATGTTTAAAGAATCCACACCTGATTCATACCGCTCGTAGAAAAGGCTTTTAAGATCAGCTCTAACTGTAGTCGATATTTTGTAAGGAGGTTGGATAAAGGTTTAGCGGTATATTTGACAGACCCTGCAATGAATCTCTGTTTGTGGGGATTCTTCTGAAGCTTTGTTGCACAGTAAATGTTGGGGAGATAATTTTTATCTTCATCCACATTTATACAGAAGGATGCTTATACAGTTGTGTAATTTTTGATAATCTACTCCATTAGATATTTTTGTTGGGGTATGGATATAGGACAGCTTGAATCCTATAATGTCTTGGACGGAAATTCATAGTAAATGCAGTTTGGTTTTTGCGGACTTTCCTGCTACGAGGATTTGTGCCTTGCAGACCAGACACTGCCAGATCACATTTTGTCTCATACAAGTTATACAGGAAATGCTCAGTATCAGTCCCGTTCAGAAGGAGATATACCTAAAAGTTTGGGAATTACAACATCTTTCTGCTAGGATTCTATTGGGGAAATAATCTACCTAGCTGCCGATGTTGGATATTGGAATGCCTGGTGTATATGGGGTAATTTGGTCATAAAACGGGAAACCTGGCAACGAATCATTGAAGGCAACAGTGTATAGGAACGCCACCAGAGATGTAGTATAAAAAACCCCTTCTGTAGTTATCGACACAAGTGAATACTCATTGGGAATTTTCGAGAATGCAAAATGTCCTTCCTCTTTCCACGTCTCTCCTTTTACATTTGCATTTACAACTCGTTTTTCTTGTTTTCCGTTACACCCCAGTTTCTTCTTATTAAATGTTTGAGTAATAAAATACCGAAGTTTCTGTAAATTTAGCTTCCGCATATGGCAATTTCGACAACTTATGTCTCTTCAGTGCATATCAAATCAAATCAAAATATTTGGAAGACCATAAACCATGATCTGATTCTGATAAAGGTGACATATTCTTAAAAAAAACTATCTACTTATTATTCAATTGATCCATTTGGGAATGGGGGTAATAAAAAAATTACTGAACAAAATTATCAAGAGCTAAAGTCCAAGAGGCAAACAGTCAAAGCAGATGGAAATCCAGCGGAAAATTTAATGACTGCAATGGTCCTGACTTAGTACAGGTATTTCAAAAGAAATTATGGGTTAAACCGATTTTTATGAATCGCCAAACCTTCCCTTCCATTGCGATAGTGTCCGATTGCAATCCAACAGCAACTGCCATTGAAGAAGTTATATTATAAGATAAGTTTATTTGCACGAACTCATTTACAATAAACTGTTATGGCAACAAAACACACAAGCAAAATATAACTATTCTACATAAGTATAATATATTACAAGTTTTTACTGTCGTTTTATTACAATTTTGCTATTGTAATCTCAATTGGACTCTAAAAGACATAAATCAAATATTATTGGCTTTTAAGTTAATTTGTAAAATATCAAATTACCAATTTGTGCATACAAAATAAAACACCGTTTGCAACCAATAAAAGAAATAGGGTTTAATATACATTTCATGCAATCACCCTTTTATCAACTTTTAAGTAAGCAACATGTAACTAATAGAAGATCAAAACCCCTAACCTTTTCGACCATTCAAGCATACGTTTTCATTTCAAAAGTTAATGAATTTGATTCATCTAATCATAAAGTAGTAATACATATAATTAACTAAAAACATCAAAGTGTATTAAAAAATATCACTACTGATTGGAAACGCGCAAATACTACACCGGTTTATTAGAAGGACTGTCTAAGTGATGTGAAAAACTATCGTCCTATTTCGTGTATTTCTTTATTAAGCGTCTTGGGTAAAGTTATGGAACGCTGTGTGTATAAACATTTAAATAATTATTCGATGAAAAATAAAATAATTACTTCTCATCAATTAGGTTTTACACCTGGCGACTCCGCTTCTTTATATTTCAAACCAATTTGGTAAGGCTTTAGACGAGGGGAAGGAAATAAGGGTAATTTTTTGTCACATTAGTAAGGCTTTTGATAGGGTTTGGTACAGGGGTCTAGTTAAAAACTTGAATCTATTGGAATAAAGGGTCAACTACTCTCTTGGGTTAAAAATTATTTATCTAACAGGAAGCAGAGGGTGGTTATAGATAATCAGAGTTCTCCTTGGATAAATATAACAGCTTGGGTCCCCCAGGGGTCTATTTGGGATCTCTTCTTTTTATCATTTATATAGATGATATAGTATCTGATATCCAGTTTACAATCAAGCAATTCACTGATGATACTAGTCTGTATGCTATTGTAGACGATCCTATCCAATTATCCAATATGTTAAATCATGATTTGGCTAAAATACACGATTGTTCCATGAAGTTGCTTGTTAAATTTAATCCTTAAAAAAACAGAAAATATGACTAAAAGTAAAAAATTCAACAAGCCACTTCCTCCCCCATATGTATGAACAACAATGTAATAAATACACTGCGTGATCACAAACATCTTGGTATACTTATTTCTGACGATGGTTGTTGGAATAAGCATATTGATCTAATTGTAAATACAGCTTTTAATTAAGTTAGTATTTTACGTAAGTTCAGGTATATCTTAGATAGAAAAAAACATTAGAAACAATGTATATACATACATTAGACCAGTTCTTGAATATGGGGATATCATTTGGGATAATATATCTGTACTATTAGTAAACAAATTGGAAAAGTTCAAATCGAGGCTGCCAGAATAGTCGGTGGAGGTACGCGTCTTGCATCAATAGAGGCTTTATATTCCGAAACGGGTTGGAAAGGGTTAAATGTTCGAAGAGAACAACATAAGAGTAATTATGTTTTATAAGATGAAGAATAATTTAGTTCCAGCATATCTGACTAACATTATTCTACAAGACATTCTCATAATACCCGCAATTCTTCAATTATTCCCCCAATACGTACTCTTACTGCACTGTATTCCAATTATTTTCTACCACAGACTGTTCGTTCACGAAACTCTTTGCCCGAAAACGTAAAAAAAAGCTCATCTGTACATGGTCTAAAGAACGATTATAAGTCTAATATTATCAAAAATCACCTTATTATTTTGTTCGATACACATTTAGTCAGATATTGCACTGCAGACTACGCATAGGGTGCAGCAGTCTGAACTCTGATTTACATAGGGAAAAATCATTATTAACCCCCTTTACTGTCTCTGTGGAATAGTCGAGAATAGTAACCTTTATATATTTATCTGTCCTCGCTATACTGAATTGAGAGAGCGCTGCATAGTTCCTCTAAACCGGTTAACTCTCCTATCCGTACAAGTACTACCTTTTGGCTCACAAGAGCTTACCAAAAATCAAAACAAGGGAAATTTTCTAACAGTCCAGAAATTTATCATAAATAGCAAAACATTCATATCCTTGATTAGCTCATCCTTTTTTCACTTTTTGTACTCATATTACACAGCACATATAGTAATTTTGTTCTCTACTCTTCAGGTTAATTTATGAAAGAAATGTCTGCATTTGAGGGAGACGAATTCATTTAAGTTTTTCTAAACTTGTTTTCGAATCCCATTAACTAATTGATTTTGTAATATGTGTGTTTTTTATATATATTTGTGCTTTGTATTATTTGTAACAATTAATTAATAAAATATGTTTACACTAAAAATATAATGTGGCGATCTTATAAACATACTGCCTCCAGTGGAGGGTGTTATTGTAGATTACCACACGAAGAAAAAATATCACATGAAGAAAAATATCACATGACAGAGTCGAGGGTGACATTTTCTCTTCATGTGGTAATCTACCATAATACCCTCCACTGAAGGCAGTATGGTTTTTATTGGGTCCGTGTTGTTCATCTGTATAAGTGTCTTCATTTTTCTTTTTTGTCCCGTTCTCAAGTGGTGTCCTTGTTTTTCAGTGTTTCCGATGTTGCCTTTGTCCATGGATTATTCTTTCTTTGACTGACGGTTCGGTTCTCACTTACTTTATTATACTGAATGCCTTCTCCTTACCTTATTACTGAGTAAATAATATGGTTTCTCATGAAAAAACTAAGTGTTTTTAGTCAAGAATCTGAACACATATTTTGTACTCTAACATGTACAAAATAGAAGATCAAAACGGAAAATGCTAAAATGAAAAATGAAAACAAAGCAATTCATAGAAACAATCACAATAAACTGAAAACAGTAATTACAGATTTAATACATCAATGTTTCTGCACAAATAATGGAGAACGTAGATACACCTATTTAGTTATAGGGAAAGACAAGACAGATTTTGTTAAGAACCACACTGATTCAAACTCGAAGTACACTTAGATTGACGTAATCAAAATGTTAGAATTTTTGATCGACAACATTTTTGTCGAATTTGGAGGTTGTGTTTTCCAACAGACAATAGGGATTCTTATGGGAACAAACTGTGCGCCGCTTTTAGCTGACCTTTTCCTTTACTCGTACGAGGCCAAGTTTTTACAAGGGCTTATTCAAAGAAAACAAAAACATTTAGCCCAGTCCTAATAATCCTAAATTTAAGGGGTATTTACATCAAATCTATCCAAATGAGCTTGAAATTAAAGAAACAACTGAAACACTTACTTCAGCCTCGTAACTAGATCTTTTATTATATATTGACGAAGATGGACGTTTGAAATCTAAGCTGTATGACAAGCGTGATGATTTTAATTTCCCAATTGTGAACTTTCCCTTTCTTAGCAGCAATATACCTAATTCTCCAGCCTATGGAGTGTACATTTCACAGTTGATTCACTACTGTCGAGCGTACAGTTTGTACAGTGATTTTTTGAACAGAGCAAATACACTGTCCCAAAGGCTGCTTAGTCAGGGATTTGTTCAACCTATGTTAATTTCATCCCTCAAGAAATTCTATGGCCGTCACCATAACATCATTGAAAGATATGACGTGTAAGTATCCCAAATGAAAGTGGACATTTTCAGCTAGATTCACGTCCTCCCGGATTTGACTACCGGCTTTGACATTTTCCCGGATTGAATCACTCACAGTGTGACGGGTGCTGTTAACAGAGCAGGACATGCTTACCCTTCCGGAGCACCTGATGTCACTCTCAGTTTCACTGGAGTTCACACTGTGAGTGCCTTTGTTTTGAATGTTGTAATTTCTGTTTCTGTGCTTTGTATCTGTCTAAAATAATTGTTTTTTTGTGTCTAACGTCATTTTTTTCTGTGTTCTCGTTTTGGCCCTGTCTTTGGACTTCGATTTTTGTAAATTTCACTCCTTTGTTCCTTCGGTATTCTACTACCGTTGTTTCAGTATTATTCTGTGTGTATACCGTTGGCTGAACAGGAGTTTGCATGTTTTGGATAATTTCAGAATTTAGGTTAACATTAGGAAACCCTTCAAACATAGTCAAACATTTTTTTTTCTGCAAGATACTCATGGAGCACAGGCACTTGTTTCATAAAAATGTCTGCCCCCTCTCTTCTTCTTGAAACAGAAGAGAGGAAGGGACTCACATTTTTTTCTGAAACAAGTATTATTTACCTTAGAAACAGAAATTTACATAAATCATAAAAACGAAGAACTGGCTACTTCGGCTAAAGTCAGTAAATATAACTAAATACTAATCGGTAACTCTCGGTCGGAGATGGTGATATTTTCCGAGTTCGGCAAACTTCGTTCTCAGCATGTCATATTTTCGTTGCTAAGCAGAAATATCACATGTTGCTAGGGAAAAGCGGGGCAAACAAAAAATACTGCGAAACACCACATTCAAGAGAACCAATTAGATGACTGGATTTTATCAGAAATTTGCATACAGTATAATAATTCAAAATATTAACTGCTTTAAAATATTGCTTTTTAATTAATAACTATTTTAAAGTAATTAAACGTGATGTGTTGTATCATGAAAAATAAAGTCTTGGTTTTAAAACAATCATTCACTACTAATTGGTAACAAAGGGCAAAGGACATTTTAGCAAAATGGACTTTGATTATGGTGGACATTTTAGCGAGAAAAAAGTGTACATTTCAGCGAATTGAAATTAAGTTACCTGTAAAATATTGATGGACAATTTAGCGAATCATAATCTAATACAGTAATAGATAGGTGATCTTTAAAAAATATAAAATATAGATATTAAATGAAAAAATAATATGTAAAACAAATGTATCATAGTGACGTTGGAGACATTTTTATGGAAGATTTCATATGTGTTTAACCTTAACAGAGAGACTGAAATTCACAAAGACCTCTTTTAAAAAGTACCCTAATGAAGAAGGCACGAGAAGACAGTTTGTTACATGTTACATGAACAGCTCTTGTTTTTAAGTACCAGACAAATAGACGCTTTCAGAAATTAGTGATTACTGAGTTATCGAAGTTGACCGCCAGGTGCCGCATAGTCGCCCGACATTACGGTTTTTACCGTGGCATTGTATGGTCATTTGTCGTGATTAATATTAATTATAAAATAAAATTTTACCATTTTTATTTGAAACAGGTATCCATTCTGAAAGAAAATACTGGTTCAAATTAAATTTTTATTAACTAACAAATTATAAAATGCAATTAATATGAAAATCAATTACTATACAAATCCTTGATCAAGGTAAAATTTATGAGCATAAATTTTTTGCGTATTGAAGAATATTACATAATTCAGCAATTCGTGCTTCCGTCCAGGTGACAATAAACGTTTTTGTCCAGGTAGATTATTACACCTGGGGGCTTCACATGTGTCTTTAATATACTGATCAGTGTGATTGTTTAAACTTATGACCCTTTGATTGCTTACTCGTGATTTACAAGCTTTGCTTGACAAATTCTATGACTATAATTCCACCTGGAAGTTGAAGGTCAATGTTGACAAAACAAAAATAGTAATTTTTTCCAAAGGTAGATTAGCACAAAATTTGGTGTTTAAATACAACAATAAAGATTTTGAAACTGTAAAAGAATTCAATTCTCTAGGAATTCCCTTTTCAAATATGGGTAGTTTTAAATCGACGAAAAAATATTTAGCTGATAAGGCAATAAATGCCATTTATGAAGTATTACGAAAGGGACGTAAACTCAATTTGTCAATTAAATGTCAAATTGATCTTTTCGAACAACTAGTAAAACCCATTTTACTATATGGATGTGAAATATTGGGGCACGAAAATACTGAGATCTTAGAGCGAGTCCAGTTAAAGTAATTACTTCTGCGTTTAAAACCAACAACGCCAAATTCTTTTATATATGGCGAATTAGGTATATTCCCCTTACAAATCGATATAAAAGTTAGATGTGTAAGCTATTGGATGCGTTTGATATCAGCAAAAGAGGACAAACTCAGTAAAATAATATATAAATTAATGTTGTTCATGATTAATGAAAAGACAATGAGATCCCCATGGATATGCTTTGTTGAAAAAATCCTGAATGAATGTGGTCTTTCATACATTTGGCAAACTCAAAATTTCCAGAGTGAAAATTGGACGAAAACCATGTTAAGAAAAATTTAAGCTGTGGCTTTCAAATATAGAACATGGTTCCAAAACGGTAAATTATCGAATACTTAAAGAGTACCATTCTTTTGAAAATTATTTTAATGTATTAAATGATAAGGATATAATAACTTTCTGCAAATTTCGAACCAGTAACCATAAATTGCTAATCGAATCGGGAAGGTGGAATTCGACAGCCAGGGAAAACAGAAAATGTCAATTATGTCAGGAAAACGAAATCGGATATGAATATCACTATCTTATGAAATGTCCGTATTTTTCAGAGAAAAGAGGGGAATGCATTGATAGGAACTACACTGTTCATTGTAATATTATAAAGTTTAAGGAACTAATGAACTTAAAGAAACAATCTAAACTTAAAAAACTTTGTCAATTTATTAGACACAGTAACAAAACTATCAATGATTTAGTTTGAATAGGGAGTACAACATCTTTTTTTTATGTATACACTATTCTCTTTTGTATTGTGTTGTTTTGTTATGTATTATGTTTTCTTATATTGTCTCAAATGTTGCCTCTGTAATGTAATGTAAAATGTTTATGTCTATATACCATTGTAACAACAAAGGTCATCAGAAATAAAAGCATATATATTAAACTGACATCACACAAGACCAATTTCCAGTTTGACTGCTTCTTTCTAGAACAATAATTATGGCCATCTCTTTTTGGTCGGATGAAGGTAACTCCGGCCTGGGACTAATATAACAGAATGATTGAGTAAATCAAAGGTTACAACCGAAAATCACTTTTTATTCGATCAAATTGGTTTGTTAAATAGTTTCAAATCCCTGTTATATTAGTCCCAGCTCCGGCCAATATCAAAATTTGGTAAATACTCAATATTTTCATTGCATAAACCAATTTATCCCAAAAATATCGTTTGAACCCCTCCCAAAAGAAAAGAAACTAATGGAATAAATACTGAGTTGCGATATGCTGTTTGAATTATTTGAATTTCGGCAAGTTGGACAATATCCGTTAACTCAAATTATGCAGTTTAATTTTCATTGTTTTTTTTTTCAATTTTAGGTGTAAAATTATTAATTTCATGTAACTTTTTTGTTTTCTTTTTCTTGCAGAATGACATCCCCGTGCATTATTTTAATTTTAAAATATGCAGTTGAATTATATATTTCATGTCATTGTTTTGCCGATTTGCTGTTTTCCCCTACTAAAAATAATATTACCAGAGACTATTTCAATTAAATACTCCCTTGTTTTTTTTCTTTATAAAATCAAAAAAAAAAAAAAAACGTTTCAGAAAGCAGATATTTTAAAAGCGTTCAACATAAAATTATTATATTTTTTTATTATTCTGGTTTGCTGAATAAAGACCATCACTAAAATCTGTGCAAAATTTTTAAGAGCTTGTATATGCATATTTTAATCTTTTATAAAAATATTAATATCCAATTCATTTTTCCAAACTTTCGGAAAATATATCGAGAATACTTCAAATATTTTTTTCTGAAATATAAATGATTAATTTATTAATCTAAATTACTTGTGAATTTGATTTCTTTTCCTTCAAAACAAAGTTCCTTTTCTTAATCAACATGTAAAATATCGAACTTCTATACGTAATTAACAGTTATTTGTAATATATCAATATATATTTCTTTGATGTTATAACAACTGTCTTATCACTTTAATAGGTTTTGATCACTTTCTCAACAGGTGTTATTTGAGTAATTAACGGTCGAAGTATGACACCTGTATCATTAGACCTTATACCGATAGATCGACAAATGCCGAGGAGTTACGAACGTTACACCCTTCCGGTAGCAAGTTCATTCGGAAGTCAGCAATGGCGGCACTCATGAATACGTGAATAAAACGGTCTATACCAAGTTATAACCGTCTAGCAAGTGATATGCGTATTTTGCACTTGCGTTTTATCAATCTATTAAACTAATGATTCATTTTGAAATGGTGATCATTTCATTGACAAAGAAACGCATTTTGAATTATCTTGCTCAAAGTCATTCTTTCACCTCACCGTTGGTCAACAGTGAACAACATACATAGAAATCATGGAGAATGGAGGAGGCATTGACAATAGTATGTGTCGCTAAAATGTCCATATATTTTTTTTCGATTTCGCTAAAATGTCCATAAAAAAGTTCGCTAAAGTGTACACTCTTTTTGTCACTAAAACGTGCTCATTTTTTGCTAAAATATCCAGCCATTTCGCTAAAATGTTCTCCGACGGGTAACAAATTTATTCAGGTAATCAAAATTCTCACAAATACTGATATAGAAACCAAAAATTAAATATGTGTACCTTGTACTACAATGGGATAAACCCATTTTATACCAACGCAACATATAAATATTTTCGCAGAGGGAAAAACGAATGGTAATGCGTAATTGGTTGTTTTTGCTCACGGTCCCGTGATATATTAATAAATTTCAAAATGAATACAGAAGCAATTTACAACTACAGGATATATGGCAATGCAAGGATAAATTACAGAGAACTTAATTAACGAAGACGAAACAGACAGAACATAATTATATTTACAAACGCCACAAAAATAAAGCACGAACAGTGTGAACCCAACCAAAAACAGGAGTGTCATCGTGTGTTCCGGGAGAATTTGCGTCACCTGCTTCACTGGTGATATCCGTCACACTGTAAAAGCAAGATATGGTGTAATGAATTACTTAACAATTTCCTAATGTTATCATGCGAGTAAGGTTGGTGCATTAGTTATTTTAATGCACTCTTGTTTGTTTCTCTTATTTTGAATGGATGACGTCAAATATTTTCAGAGGGTAAAATCCATCAATTTTACCCCTCAGAACCAAATTAATGGCGTATACCGAACTTTTTGTAATCTAAAATCGATTTCAAGCATATTTAATTTAGCATTCATATAACCAAACTGTATTTTAGGATCATCAGGGGTAAATCTAAGACTTAACTGTCGCAAACATCCGTTTTCTTGCTCCTGTTTGTGACGGTATACGTTTTACCCCTCAGAGATTTTGAACTATAAAGTAAAGATATCTCTTAAACTGCGATTTTTACTGCTACTTTATTTTAAACAGAATGTCTTCAACATATATATAAATACATTTTATCATGCATTTAAGTAGTATATAGGGACGAGCAAAGTCGCATTTGAGGTGGTGGAGCGTGGTGGAGCCGGAAGTGACGTCACCGGAAGTGACGTAGACCGGAAATGACGTGACCCGAAGTCACGTGACCGGAAGCGGAAGTCACGTGACCGATGTATGACATGTCAACATTGCGCATGCGCAACCGGAAGTGGCCCTTTTTGAGGCCCTACAAGGGCCTTTTGACCGGAAATGACGTGTTGAAAGAGGGCAAGACCCCACAGGAGTGTTGTGTGACCTAAGTCCATAACGCATGCGCGACCGGAAGGAGCTTGTTGTATACCGGAAGTACCCCTTTTTGAAGCCCTAGTCGGGCCTATTGACCGGAAATGACGTGTTGGAACAACACGTGACCCTGCAAGGGTCACGGTTGACCTTTGTCCATGACACATGCGTGACCGGAAGTGGGCGTAGCCCCATGTGTGCATACCGGAAGTGGGTATGTATCTACTGTAAGTAGCCATATTAACCGGAAATGACGTGTTAAAAGAGTGCAAGACCCCGCAGGGTCTCGTATGACCTTACTACAGTGTACATGCGCGACCGGAAGTGGGTGTAGCCCCTGTTGTTAACCGGAAGTGGGTGTGTATCTACTGTAAGTAGCCATGTTAACCGGAAATGACGTGTTGGAACAACACATGACCCTGCAAGGGTGTGGTTTCACCTTAGTCCATAACGCATGTGCGACCGGAAGTGGGCGTAGCCCCAGGTATAGACCGGAAGTGGTCTTATTTGAAGCCCTAGTCGGGCATGTTGATAGGAAATGACGTGTTGAAAGAGTGTAAGACCCCGCAGGGCTGTTGTATGACCTTATTACATTGTACATGCGCGACCGGAAGTGGGCGTAGCCCCAGGTGTAAACCAGAAGTGGGCGTAGCCCCAGGTATAGACCGGAAGTCGGGTATGTTTC
>MJUU01035938.1:77407-90632 GCA_002080025.1 Modiolus philippinarum
TTGACGAAAAACAATTAACCTGAAGCGCTACACATATGTTCGTAAAATATTAAATATAAATCACCCTTAGCCTCAACAGTGTTGATTAATTAGTGATGCCCTCTCTAGGTATTGATGTTTCGATTTTTTCGTATAATTCACAAAAATATTTCCGGAGTGAACAAATCTCAAAAGTCTCGTATTCAAAACTTGTTCACCGTTAATACTTTTCTAGCATAAACATATTAATAATGGAAAAAATGGTAAAACTTTTCAGCAATGAGTTTATACGGTAAAAATATTGAGAGGTATTATTATTAAAACAATATATATGGTATATATATAAAACAAAATATGCGTTGCGAAACAGCTCTAAAGGCCAATAACAAAATAACGAGATACATGAGTATGTGAGCTGTTAAAAGGGATGAATTTATAATCTAAAATATGACCAAAAGCACAAAAAACATGGCAAAATAAAAGAATAGAAACAATAAAAAGGTCGACCGATATATGTCGACAAATCTGTCATCTACGAGTGGGTCGTAATGAATGAAGTAGTAGTAAAAAAATAATATATTGTTTACAGGTAAAACATCTTTGACATTTAATAAAGCGCTGGATACGACCCACATTCCCTACCACGCGCACACGATTCATACAACGAACGCACAAATTTTTCACACGTTGAGTGCAATTTTCTTCAATTTTGCCGTAACCATATCAGAACTATCAGAAAACAGTCACTTCTATGTACTCGATAATTGTAATAATGTAAATTTCCTTCATTTTGTAAAATTAACAATTAGATAAATAAATAAACAAAACTGAATAAAAATCAGTCCTGTAGTAAATAAAATATCCTTCAAACAGCCACAAAAATCAAATATTAGAAGAGGTGCATATTTCATTTTCATGTTAAAATGATGCACCCACAATATTATACTACATGTTTTGAATTAACCTTAAATATATATAAGAAAAAGCAGGTTTTCTTCATTCGACATTATATCGATGCCCCCAATACTTCAACTTTCTGTAATTTAACCTAAAATATATAAGAAAAAGCAGATTTTCTTCATTCGATATTACATTGATGGCCCAATACTCCATCTTTCTGTAATTTAACCAAAAATATATAAGAAAAGCAGATTTTCTTCATTCGATATTATATCGATGCCCGCAATACTTCAACTTGCTGTAATTTAACCTAAAATATATACAGATTTTCTTAATATGCCCCCAATACTTCAACTTTCCGTAATTTAACATGAAATATATAAGAAAAGGCAGATTTTCTTCATTCAATATTATATCGATGCCCGCAATACTTCAGCTTGCTGTAATTTAACAATATATAAGAAAAGGCAGATTTTCTTCATTTAATATTATATTGATGCCCACAATACTTATTTAACTGAAAATATATATCAAAAGGCAGATTTTCTTCATTCGATATTATATCGATGCCCACAATACTTCAACTTTCTGTAATTTAACTAAAATATATAACAAAAGGCAGATTTTCTTCATTCGATATTATATCGATGCCCACAATACTTCAACTTTCTGTTATTTAACCTAAAATATATATCAAAAGGCAGATTTTCTTCATTCGATATAATATCGATGGCCGCAATACTTCAAATTTCTGTAATTTAACCTAAAATATATAACAAAAGGCAGATTTTCTTCATTCGATATTATACAGTCGGCCAAAAGTTAAGCATCACCTTAATTTTTACATGAACATCATTTTTGAAGCTGTAATGAGGTAAGAGGTTTGGTTCAAAACACGATGAATGAGATAATTTTGATATCTGGATGTCAAACTTTAACCATGCTTCATATTGTTGTCTTTATGTGAAAAGTTATGAAATTATACTCAACCCAATTCAATGACAAAATGTGGCCAGAAAAATACGTTTCAGTTCAATGCATGAATTCTGACTGAAGATCTTTGTTGTTATTTTCGATACAAAAGTCAAACAACAATGAACATTCCTATTTGTGTTTTAGGTGACAGTTGCAGACATAGGTGGTAATGTTTGAATACAGGGGAGATCATCAAATTTTACGTCAATTTTACAGATGGATTTCCCCTAACATGAAGAAATGTCAAAACAAAGCAATTTCTTTGCTGAATTTAGCCATTAAATTAGGGATTTGTCAATGTTAAGACCATATTTAAGAGGGGCATGAATTTGAACAACATTGAGCAACATTTTTGATAACCTTTAAAATTTTGAAATCTGAGTTTTTGTTGTCATTTCAGAACAACATCCCAATACATGTCTGTTTTCAAACAGAGAAGGCTTTATCGGATTCCGAGACTACCAAAATATCCAAATAATGATTTTTGGTGTTCCAAGTTTCTTCTTTTGACCATTTGTTTGGTTGGATTTCGGTAAAATTTGGAAACTTTTTCAAAGATTTTAAAGCTTAGAAAAATCATTTTCCATTATTGAGAGGCTTAACTATCCCGATCTGTAAGATTTGTTTAAAAATTGTCAATTAAGTCGGTTTTGAACATTTTTAGAGACCGTGGAAACTTCTGGAATGATTTTTCAGAATTTTACCAAAAAGCAGTCGGTCTTACTTTGATTAAATCTGGCCGCGTTCCAAATCCGTTAAAAGAATCCATTGAAGCCTAAAATTATCAATTATGGAATGTTGTACCACATTTACCCCATAAAATGATCTGGTAGCAAATTTGAACTCGCAATGTTCCAAATTGTAGTTTATTGTTTAAACTGGAATTCTCATAATGAAGGGCTCTATTTATCTTTGGTTGCGAAAATCGGATTTTCGATTATCTATTCAAAAGCTTGAAAGTGACATTCCAAGTTAAGGCTTATCATCGTGCAAAATTTTATACTTATAGCGTTTGGTGAAACTTTAAAAGTAAGTGATGCCTAACTTTTGGCGGACTGTATATATCGATGCCCGCAATACTTCAACTTGCTGTAATTTAACATAAAATATATAAGAAAATGCAGATTTTCTTCATTCGAATTCGATGCCCGCAATACTTCAACGTTCTGTAATCTAACCTAAATATATAAGAAAAAGCAGATTTTCTTCATGAATAGTATAGCCCAAAACATGTGATACTCTATATGTTAATATTTTTTACAGTTGTAAAGTTTCAGTTGTAAATATCTATATTATCTTTCAAGAACAGAAGGGTGGGAATTGGGATATTTTGTAAATAAATAATTTACTCTTACTCCCAGCTGGATTAGTCCCAGGTCGTAGAGAAAATAAATAAATATTTTAATCCTACTTGTCGTGGAAATAAATAATTTATTTGTTCGAAATTTTCATGAAAATAAATATTTTTTCTAGGCAAAGAAAACGGCCAAAAATGTGATCTTTTGAATGAAAGTAGTAAACGCACGCTGTACGATACACGCAATAAACGGAGAACGTTACACGATACACGCACAAGCTTTACACGACGAGTGCATACGTTGAGCGCTAATTTGGGAATGTTGAACGTTTCCATTGCTGTAACATTAGAGCAGTCAGGGCTCTATGACAGGTTAGAGCAGTCAGTATTCTATGACTGGTTAGAGCGGTCAGGGCTCTATGACCAGAACAGGTTAGAGCAGTCAGGGCTCTACGACCGGAACAGGTCAAAGCAGTCAGGAGTCTATGACCAGAACAGGTCAGAGCAGTCAGGGCTCTAGAACAGTTCTAAAGTTAACTTAGAGTAGCTTTTATGACTGCTCTATGGCTGGTCTAAGTTAACTTGAAAACGGTCCCAAGTTAACTTAGAAGAACTTTTATGACTGGTTCAAGTTACTTTGGAGAGAGGTTATGTCTGCACCCTACTGTAAGAATGAATAAGAACACCACAAAACTAAAAACTTGAGATCTGGTGTAATTTTTAGCGCACGGGCTTACATATATCGAGGTTGTTAGTTCGAATCTTGCATGCGACAGCTAAAAAATAATCCGTAAAAATTATTTGACTCTTCTATATTTTAGCTGGTAAAAATTAAGGGGTTGCAGCGAGGAAGTCAGGTGGTGCATTATCATGGCCATTTTCAGGGCAATTTCACGGCATTTTACGATTTGAATTTTTTACGGGGTGCTGTGAAAATTCAATTACAAACTCCGTGAAAATGGCTATTTCATCATATCACAATAGTTTTACCATGCAAATTATGTACGTATTAACTACTATTATTAATAGTATACAATATATTATCAATAAGTATATAGGCAAGAGTATGGTATTGGAGAGGCACTATAATCACACTACACATGCATGATAATTATCCTATGAAACGCATTTAACTTTAAATGTAGGTCGGTATAATCTTTTTCGGGACAACGGGAAAGGTCATTTATTTCACAGAGAACGCGGGAAAAACACTAATCAGGAACGGGATTCGGTCAATTTCATGACCGATCACTGAGGGAATCGTACATTTTTTTCTCTAAAAATCGGGTTCAAACCCCATCCTAACCCACCCCTTTAAATTGAACCAACACAACATACAAATAATTCTGATTTTTTTTCGTTAAAGATGGATGGGTGAAACCAGGGACCTCATAAACGTATAAAGATCTGTATACTTGAAAAGCGGCACTTGGGAAATCGTCATTATTTTTGCAGTTAATACAGCCACTAGAATGGTCTAGTATGTGTTTGACTGATCTTTGTGAATGTCTTTAGACGGAAGTAATCATTAATCACAGGATAAATTCTCTGTTCTGTTTGATGTCTTTTATTTCCTGTTAACTGGTTATGGTATTCAACTCTGTTCCATTTTCGCAACCCTTACATGCGGGAAAACACAGATTGACAACGTTCAAATTTCCGAGCGAAATATTTGTAACGTCATTTCGCGCCAAAACCGGAAAGTTCATTTGTAGCGATTAAAAATTACAGTTTTCTCTCTGTAAAATAAGCACATGGACCCCCATTTTTCAAACCGAATTTCAAAAGAGTGATGTTTCACGGAGATCTCTGGGAATTTTGAAGAAAAAATCAGTCCACGATTTTTTTCTATATGAAATTTTACCTACGAGAAATGGACGTTTATTCTATAAATATTTATATAAATGTCAATTTCGAACCACAAATAATGAAATTTTGTTTTAAATATTTTACTAACCTTCTTCAGAAATATCTCACAATACTGTATAAAAAAACCGGAAGCAATCAGCTTAATTAGTTTTAAAGTTATGACATTTTAAAAATTACTGTAAAAATCCATTTTTACGTAATATTTTGGAAAAATGGGCGATTTTGAATCGCAGTTATCTCGAAAACGAAATCATGAAGGTATACTTTTCTTTGCAGATTTGGAAAG
Organism: Modiolus philippinarum; assembly: GCA_002080025.1. NCBI lineage: Eukaryota > Metazoa > Mollusca > Bivalvia > Mytilida > Modiolidae > Modiolus > Modiolus philippinarum. The sequence goes on from MJUU01035938.1 coordinate 82,714, forward strand.
AGCATGTTCAAATTGACTTTCTTGCAAAATTTTACGAAAAAATCAGTTCAGGATCTTTACTGTATCGTATCCCCTTAATACCTTTACATTCATCTTTGATGAATAACAATAATTCTTACTTAAGCAAATACCGAAATTGCGATACATTGAACTTCTGCAGATAACCACTCTAACAACTTATGTCTGTTCACTGCATATTTGGAATTCAAAGAATAAAAACACAAGTGAATTATAAGCTCACAGAGAACCAAAGTTCAGGGCAAAAAATCCAGGACCGAGTTTTGCAGGAAGGAGATACTTACTCGGTCAAAGTTTTGAATAATATATATTGTTACTCTTCGAGTAGTCGAATTTCTTACCAGCAGTGATGAACTGGATGATAGAGTTCGCGATTCCCTGAAACAACAAACAGAGTAATCAACCCAACATATTAGCTGAGCAACGATTGTGAATTTATTTCACAAACTTTGGTCAAACTTTTTGAGACCTTAAAGGCGGTATATTTGTTTCTTAAAAGTTGTATTGATCTTTAATAATATCCCTCGTAATCTCTCCTTGTTTTGCACTTGCTATTTCACAGGTCTTTTTTATAATCCCTATGTTGCCATTTTTTGACCAATATTATTCTGAATATTTTTGCCTGAAATTGAGTACTTTTGATTGCAAAAGAGAATCATTATTTGTGTTGTAATGAAATTACTATCACCAAAGGAAAACTGTTTAATTTTGGGGATATTCATCCCTATGCATATATGAATTAAATACCTTTCGTTTTCAGGGTTTGCAGTTCCTGCTTCAGACTTTATACTTCCGATCTGAGGGACTTCAATTCATTCAGCATGCAGGTATTGCTTGACGGGTCCACATCACAGGAATTTGAAATGTTCAGCATCAAAGAATAATCAGACAAGACTAAGACGAAACAAATGAATCTGTAAAACATCTTAATATTAACTAAAGATTGGTAGATAATGTGACTAGTTTAACCGATAAACACACATTGCATGTTTTCTGTGCATTGTCGGTATTCCTACATACTTCATAACTATTTCTTGACAACGGAAAATATATCATTCTTAATATTAACTAAAGATTGGTAGATAATGTGACTAGTTTAACCGATAAACACACATTGCATGTTTTCTGTGCATTGTCGGTATTCCTACATACTTCATAACTATTTCTTGACAACGGAAAATAATCATGCTATTAATATGAACATAAAAATAGCCACCATTTGGTTCAATTAAAATCTATTAGATAAATATAATGGTCAAATATATTTAGATCTGTCTGTCATTGATAGCTTCGGTGTGTTCTCGTATTTTTTCTTGTGATACGATTTGATGAACGACAGTAATAATGTTTGGTCCTCGCACTTTCAAACGAATGTTATGGATGTTATGAATGTCTCCGACAGGCTGCCCATCAATTTGGTTTGAATTCGTACAGATTTAGGTTTCGAATTCATGTTTGCAATATTTTTACGTGCAAATCAAGTAATAATTATATTTCAATTTATAAGATTTATTGACATGTCGATTAGACGGAAACTTCTGTTACATATCTTTGCTGAATAATGTTTTTGTACTTTGTACATGGCAAACAAGCTTTTAGAGGTTATTTTTGTTCAAACTTGGGTCCAAAGACCGATATAAAATAAAATAAGATGCAATCATATTTTTCACTATTATCCGGTATAATGCAGAACCTTCTGAATTCAAATATGTATTCCAGACTTTAAAAAATTCTCATAACTTTTCAAATATTTATTCCTTTTTAGCTCACCTGGCCAAAGGCCATGTGAGCTTTTGCCATCGCTTGGCGGCCCTCGTCCGTCCGTCCGTTAACTTTTATTCGAAGATCTCCTCTGAGACTACTTGACCAATACTAACTAAACTTTGCCTGAATCATCACCAAGGTATGCACTTTCAAGTTTGTGATTTTTATGTCCGTAGACCAATTAGCTTGGCCGCTGTTACTAAAAATAGAACATAGGGGTAAATTGCCTTTTTTTGCAAATTTCTTGAAAACCGTTACAGATATCAAACATATGACTGGAGTAAAAATGATAAGCATGAGATCTACCCGTCCTGCAATTTATGAGAATATCCAATAACCCATCTTGGAGTTATTTCCCCTTTTCCGTAAAATTTATGTTTTTTTTGTTATATTGAAAATGATAGAAGTAAAGATTAAAAAACAAAAATGGTCAGCAAAGTCAGATCTACATGTCCTGCAATTTTGAAGAAAATCTGAAGACCCACGAATTTTCAAGATTTTTTAACGTTTTCACTTTTTTTTCAAAAACTGCTTGAGATAGAGGTTAAATATGAATTGCAAAAGTGTTGAGCTTTTAAAGAACTACAATTTCTACATATATCCAGCAGGTTCGCATCTCATCCAAGGTGGCCGCCACCAGGGAACAAAGTTTATTATAGCACCCTATGCATTCAAAAATCGTCTCCTCTGAAACCACTAAGCCAATGGGGACCAAATTTTGTCACAATAGTCCAGAGGTAGTCCCCTTTAAAGTTTGTGATTTTATGTTTGTACCTTATCCACGATGGTCGCCAGCACGGGATATAGTTAAATATAGAACCCTATGTGAAATGTATTCAAAGGTCTCCTTCTCTGAAACTACTGAGCCAATTGGAGCCAAACTTTGTCACAATAGTCCCTTTGAAAGTTTGAGATTTTTATGTCTGTACCTCATTAAAGATGGCCACCAGCAGGGAATATAGTTTATCATAGGGACCTTATGGGAAATGCATTCAAAGATCTTCTCCTCTGAAACCACCTAGCCAAATTGAACAAAACTTGGTCACAATAGTCCTTGTGTGGTCCCCTTTAAAGTTTGCGAGTTTTACTTTCGTACCTCATCCAAGATGGCCGCCAGCGTGTAACATAGTTTAGCATTGGGACCCTATGGGAAATGCATTCAAATATCTTCTCCTCTGAACCTCCTGAGCCAATTGAAACCAAACTTTGTTACAATTGTCTTTGGGTGGTCCCCTTCAAAGTTTGGAATTTTTATGTTTGTACCTCATCCAAGATTGAAACTGTAACATCTGGTGAACTGATTTATAGTATGAATGGGTGGTCTTTTATGACAATGAATAAAATCAGTAATCAGGTGAGTGATACAGGCTCGTGTGAGCCTCTAGTTTTTCACATCAAGAAATTGTATCATTTATAATTTTAATTTAATTAGATTTTGAATTCGGTCTATTTTTAAGTAATTTGAAAAACAAAAATAACAATGATGAAAAGAAACTCTACCAGTGGCTTTTGCCAGTGCCGATACCAATTCTGTTAATTCTGAGTTTCTATCGTTGTCCACATGTCTCTTTTGACTTTCATTTGTGTTTTTCGTGTGCAATTCCCCCATGGATTGTGGCCTGTGATTGTAGTTGCCGGACATTGTAGATGTTTACTGTTATCATTTTTATTTAATCTAATTTTAATTAATTTTTATTAAATTTTACACAGTAACCATTCCGGTCAAATTGTTTTATAATTTGAATGTTATTTTTTTCTTAAATTGGATTATTTTTTTGAAAATATGAAATACATTATCTATAAATCTACTGTTCAACCATATATCATTGAATTGCTAATTCGAACTTCACAAATGTTCACAATGCTTTAACAGCCCTTTGGATTCTGCAGTTGTTGCTTGGGTCATTACAGTTTCCTATACTCTGTGCTGTGATAGGAGGTCATGATATGTTCACCTATTATAACATGCTTTCCGAAACTTTCACCTTAAAATAACAATAGTGTATCGTTTGCAGCAAAAAAGATACAATAATGCATCATATTTTATTGTCTTCAACAAAAGTTGGTTTTTAAGAGTACAAATGCAGGAGTTTGTCTTTTAATGCAGTGTATAGTTGGTAAAACTATTCCCGTGTTAGAGATGTATGCTCTTTATTTTTCTCAGATGTGTTGTACAAAATGAGATAATATCTCATGTGTACACTTTGTTTAATTACTATTATCTATGTAAATTCTATAACCTAAGGTTCAACTGCCTCTATCGTAGTTTTGTCCTTATCAATATTTTATATTACTGGTTATTCGGATTCGTTTTGCTTTATGCACTTTTTTAATTAACATTTTTTTTTTGAAATTATGGATTTCCTTTGTTTTGGCTCAAGTGCTGCTGACGAGGAATCAATTACCGAAACGGCCATACAGCTCATTGAAATTATTGCAGTTGGAGTTAACATATGTGTTTAGTTTAGTTTATAACTATTTTATTTATTCAATGAAATAAAAAGGATCAGACACACGTTATTCCAACTTAGATGGTCTTCTCGTATATACATTAAATATTACAACATTATGTAGTATACAGAGCATGCGACAAGATTATATATTATAAATAAATATGCTTATAAACATAAAAGAAAAAGCAAACAAGAGTGAGCGTGAAATGCAAATCTGACTGTTGGTGCTGTAATAAAGAAATTAAGACAAAACAAATCTTTTCGAGTGTTTGATAAAACTGTATACATGTAAAAAGATTGCGCAGTTACTATCATAATTTAACCTGGAGTCCCCTTCAGTTAATATTTTCAAGTTAACAACGGGAGTAATTTCCCTGATATTTTCGAAAAGCCTTTCACGTATATCAGAGTATTGTTTACAAACGATAAAATAGTGATAAGCATCTTCTATTTGAGCTCCACAAGTACAACTTGGACATTGTACTATATTTACTCTAAAAAGGTCATAGTTTAAGAATGATGCTGCCCTGCGAATTTGAGTTAATGTGATATTAAGTTTTCTTGGGCCATAATGATAATGTTTAGGTACCAAACAATTTTCTTGCGATTTATTTCGAAGTAGCTTTTTAAACTAAGATATTGAGTCAACATTACGAACTGTTAACTCAAGTTTGTTCCATTCTTTAACAGTAGATGGAAAAAACGACGAAGAAGTTAAAGAGAGCCGACAAAATGGAATTATCAAATCTTCACCATTGCGTAATGGATAGGAAGTACTACTTTGAATACTTGGTGGAACAAAGACATTTAAATATCTAGGTGCATTTCCATTTTTAATATTGTAAAAAAGTTGGAGCTTTCTTCTATATCTTCTTTGTGATAAGGTTTCCCATCCAGTTTCAGCATATATATATTCAGATTTTGTAAAAATGGGTAGTCCCGTGGTAATTCTTCCAGCTCCAAGTTGAAGTTTTTATAATTTATTAGAATAAGATATTCCACAGTTGTCCCAAATACCACACGCATATTCAAAAAGTGGGCGTATATAGACAAGGTACATTTTTTCTAGGTTGTTTCTGCTTAAGCTAAATTTCAATTTCCGCAAAACGCCTAAATGTTTTGAGATATTTTTAATCATAATCTCAATATGTTCATTCCACTTGCCATCATTTGAAAAGGTAACACCTAGGTGCTTATGGCTAGAAGTTACTGGAATCATTTTATTGTTAAAAACAAAATTTAAATTATCTGCAACACAATTGTTAGAGAAAATCATTATTTCCGTTTTTTCAGGATTGAAAGTCATCAGCCATTTTTGTGACCAGTCATTTAGTCTGTTTAAGTCATGGTTTATAACAATTTTGATTTCATCAATATTTGCACTAGAGTATGCTAAGGATGTATCGTCTGAAAATAATCTACTTACTGAAAGAAGTTCATTTCCAATATCATTTATATAAATCAAAAACAAAAGGGGACCTAAAACAGAACCTTTTGGTACCCTAGTTTGGACAGTTTTCAAATCTGAAGCAGATTCTCGATTTAACACTCTCTGTTTTCTTTTATGCAGATAATTTTGAAACTAGTTAAATATATTACCCCTTATCCCATACGCGTTCATTTTATGTAGTAAACCTTTGTGCCAAACTTTGTCAAAAGCTTTTGAAAAATCACAGAAAACAAAACAGCTCATTTCCTTTTTTTCCAAAGAGTTCAATATTGAATTATAAAGTTCAAGTAACTGATGAATAGTAGAATGTTGTTTTCAAAATCCCGATTGATATTTATATATTAAGTTGTTACTAATAAGGTGGTTATAAATATGCTTGTAAATAACTCTTTCCATTACTTTTCCTACACAACTAATAAGAGAAATAGGACGATAATTCGAGGGAAGGGAAGCATCACCCTTCTTGAAAATAGCAATAACGTTCGCCAACCTCCAAGAGGATGGGTACTTTTTTTGTTGAAGAGATTTATTAAAGATTATTTGAAGAGGTTTTGCTACTAGTTTTGGAGAAATTTTGAGCATTTTATGACTTTTTTTATCAGGTCCCGTTGCTTTGTTGGGGTCTAAAATTTGTATTACATCAATAATTTCACTTTCTGTCACAGAAATGTCGGTAATCAAATTGTCCGACCTAGAATCAAATTCAGGCAGAAGTACATTTTCTTCATCTAATTTTGAAATAAAACTGAAATATCTATTTAACAATTCACATTTATCTGAATCATCATAAACAATGTCCTCAAGGTTTTGATCCTGAATTATATTGCGCAGTGGTGGTATAGTGTTGTTTCCCTTATTAGATTTAATTAACATGCGCATTATCTTCCAGTAAGATTTAGAGTTAGAGGAATTATTGAGTAAAAAATTGTCTAAATTATTTTCAAAATTTTCTTTTGCATATTTCTTCATGTTATTAACTTTATTTCTTTGTTTTTTTATATTTGGTTTTATTATTTTCCGTTTTATTTTTCAGTACTTTTTTTCTTGGTCGATCCCTAATTCGCATTTCCTTTCTAAGTGAGTTGTTAAACCAAGGTTTATCATTATCCCTGACTAAAATTGTTTTAGATGGAATACATTCCCTTGAAATTTCAAGAAATAGTTTAGTAAATTCATCACAAATAATATCAACATCATTGATATGTTCAAACTTTTCTGTCCAATTGATTTCATTTAACTTCCGATTAAATAGATTTGTATCGATCTGATCGTATTGCCAAATTTCACGCGTAAAAGATTTCGCGGTCGATTTCTTGCTTTCAATTACTGAAACAGCAGCGTTATGATCACTAATGAAATCGGGCAATTCGTATACATCTGAATAAATACAATTTCAAGAATCACTTAAAATAGCAGGGTCAAGCAAGGTTGAACTGATGTCAGTCACTCGAGTGGGCTTATCAATTACATTTGTTAAGTTAAACAATCTCATCAGATCAGATAGTTTGTTATTATTTTCATTAAATAAATTAGCGTTCAGATCTCCCGTTATCACGATATTTCCGTTTATACCGAGAGCCAGATCAATCGCATTTGTTAAGCGCGTCCAATAATTGGTATCAGTCCACGGAGGACGATATGTATGACACAGAAGAAATGATATCCCCTTGAAACTTACAAGAACCCAAATTAATTCGTCAATATCATTCTCTAAATTAGATTGTCTTTCAACAATCATATCTTCTTTATGATAGATTAACAAGCCACCCCCTGCGAACCCCCTACCAACATCGACAGACCTGTTTCTTCGGTGAACTTGATTTGAAAACGAACTTAAGAGAATGTTTGAATCTGCCACCTGTTCATCTAAATGTGTTTCAGTTACTACTAACAAATCGAAGTCTTCGGCAAAGTTATCTAAAAAATCAATTTTATTTCGAATACTACGAATGTTGACATTGCATATAGATATATTTTTTCAGGACAAATTGTTTTCTGAGCTTGAGACTGAAATCATATCGTTGGTTTCTGAACCTGGATTAATTTCAACATGGCACGAGGCCACCATTAATTTCCCCTATTTGTTCTTAATAACAAAATTCCAAATTAAAAAAATTGCACCACCTCAAACCACATGAGATTTGGCTCACTCACAGTATAGCCCAAGACACAAAAAATTTAAAAAAAATTAGAAAATCCTACCGTTGGAATTTTTTTCTACAGCTCCACAAAGA
>MJUU01035939.1:0-11272 GCA_002080025.1 Modiolus philippinarum
TCAATTACTTTTCAATTACATGTGAACAAGTTTGATTTACATGCATTTCTTTGCATAAATTCAAAGACTTCTGTGTTAAATAATATCTGTAAGACCAAAGAGAGATACTTTTCTCATTACTCTTGAAATATTTTCTATTTACATTTAAACTTATAATAAAATATGTATTTACAAATGACAATGTTAATTTACTTAGTTTAATGATCATCCTAAATTTGAAGGTATTGAGTTTAATGATCATCCTAAATTTGAACGTATTGTCTAAAATTAAAATTCAAAATTTATGCTGCCTATGGATCAGAACTGGGACTAGCAAAGGTTTGTAACACATATGAGGGTTAATAAATAGTTAGTGTAATATATGATGATTATGAACCTGAAGATTTGAATTTCAAGTAAAATTGTTGAAATATTCCAATACAAGTATATTGGAAATACTTTGCAGATACACCCTTAATTAATTTTATTTCATATTTTTCACAAATAGTTGTTTTAATGCAAGAGTTTGGTTTACTTAAATTTTTTTGCTTATACCCATATGACTATTTAAATTTGATTCCCCCAAATGTACCAGCACTTGTTCCTTTTGTGTATAAAATTGCATTTTGAAGCATTTAACTATTTTATATTCATTACCAGGTTCATATCTCTTAAACATTTTTTCAAATTATATTTTACAATTCCACTTATACTCAGTCAAAACACATGTATTGTTATTATGGGTATCATAAGTTAATTAAGAGAAATATTATTTTATTTATTAATGAATATTTTCTGTACTCACAGGTAAATTACTACAAATATTAAAAGTGTAAAGGCTCTATAAACATACAAAATTACAACCAGCAATTAAGTTTTACTTATCAAAACAAAATGTCATAAATTAAAGGTTTTAATTGATGTCATAACCAAATAATACATAAAACAAAGTAGACTTGTCTATATCTCAAGATGCCAAATTATCTTAATTTATTTATTTAAAATTTTATTTTAAATAATAAATTGATAAATATGAAATGGTCTTATGTTTAAAATAATCTGCAAAAACATGAATAGTGTTTTAACATTATTTATCTGGTATTTGATATTTTTTAAATTTTGAAAACAAATATGTGCTCAAAACCATAGAAATCACATATTCCTATGAATGTTACCTTTTCTTGTATACCCACTGAATTGATTTCAAAACATATAATACATGAAATTTGTTAATTTTTTGTAGCTAAAACATAAATTTATGGTTTGCTAAATGGTGTGAGGTTCCTCACTGTGTTGAAGACCGTACGGTGACCCCTAGATGCTTTGTTTTTGGTCGTTTTAACCTGGATATGGGATGCTGTCTCCTTGACATTTACCCCATTTCCTTTTTTTCATACAAAGAAATATATACCTACTTAATGATGAAATAAAAACAACAACAAAAAGTAACATCAGTCTTTTCCATGAACATTTACCAAACAATATTCCAGTTCGGATCCTAGGCAAGGGCAGCTAACAGAAGTAGTCATTTGTTTACTGCTGTAAACTTATTACCATGCCTATAGTTGAGAGCCCAAATTTTAAAAAGTTAATGGAAATATTTTGAGCAAACCCAAAATATCAGTTACCCAGTAGATTTAACCTTTCATCAAATTACTTGTTGGAAATTGTCCTTGGGTGACACACCCTTTAAAATTTGTATCATATCATATTAAGTGTAAAATTGAAATGTAATTTGTAATTCAATTAATTACTTTCCTTAAGTATTTGTGATTTAATTAATTACAACAAAGGAAATGCTGTAATTGTAATTGTAATTTAATTGAGGAAATTTGAAATGTAATTGTAATTTAATTAATTACATTTCAAAGTAATTGACCCCAGGTCTGATAGTTATAAACACTTAATTATCATTAAGGTGCCCCACTGACAAAATAAAGTAAGTAGATTAATTCGTTAAGGTTCTGCGGAACCTAGTGTCTCGCCTGTCACTCCACTGTCATTATTATTTGGCATATATTAAGATGTGGTTACTGAGTAGAACTCCAAGAAACAACTTGTCTTTGGGAGTTTCAGATAATTTACCATTATTGGAATACAAATTTTGAAATCTAACCATTGAAAATATTTGCTTTCACTAAAATACATCCAACAAGTGAAGACCGTAAAAGATGTCTCTCCCGTCCCTGTTGGCCTCTAAATTGATGAGAAATCTAAGTGAACTAAGTGAACTAATCAGAAAAGTGAACATGCTCACTAGACTGTGAAATTGAGGTCAAGGAAAAAAGTTACCTGCCAGACTTGCATGTACCAACCAAGACCAACCTACATACCAAATATTATCAACCTACCACTTCTAGTTATTGAGAAATGAACTTAAGCAGAAAAACTTAACATGGCCACTAGACCATGAAATTGAGGTCAAGGACAAAAGTCACCTGCAAGACTGATATGTACTATCCAAGACCAACCTACATACCAAATATAATAAACCTACCACTTCTAGTTATTGAGAAATGGACTTAAGCAGAAAAATTTAACGTGGCCACTAGCCCATGAAATTGAGGTCAAGGACAAAAGTCACCTGCCAGACTGACATGTACTACCCAAGATCAACCTACATACCAAATATTATCAGCCTACCACTTCTAGTTATTGAGAAATAGACTTAAGCAGAAAAACTTAACGTGGCCAATAGACCGTGAAATTGAGGTCAAGGTCACATGACGTTATGTCCGTCAGGTAGCACTTGATTAGTACTACCACTGGACCAAATATGATAATCCTACATCAAAGGGTTTTCAAAATATCCTGTATTTAGTAAAAGTTAACGCCATCGCAGTCGTCATAATTTGCATGCCTATGTCTTGCTTTCTGCGACTTTCGTCGCGGGCGAGACAAAAATCATGATTGCTCACAATTCCCAAACATAGGTAATCAATGATTACAAAGTTCGCCTCCGTATGGCACATTGTCACAGAACCCAATTTTGCCTGGATGCTGACATACTACCAAAGATGCATGCACATGCAAGGTAAGATAATCCTACCATATACAGTGACCGAGATCTGAACTCAGACTTAAAATTCAATGTAAGTCACTCAAGCAGAATATATAAGTCAAAGTGACCTAATTTTAACTGGATGCTGACAAACTATCAGAGATGATCCTACTATGTACAGTAACTGAAATCTAAACTCGGACGTAGACTTGAATGCAGGTCACTCAAGCGGAAAATATAGGTCATAGTGACCTAACTTTGCCTGGCTGCTGATCTAACATCAGAGATGCATGCATCTGCAACGTTAGATGATTCTACCATGTACAGTGACTGTTATCTGAACTCGGATGTAAACTTGAATGCAAGTTACTCAAGCAGAAAATATAGGTCATAATGACCCAATTTTGCCTAAATGCTGACCTACCATCAGAGATGCATGCATATGCAAGGTTAGATGATCCTACCAAGTACAATGACTGAGATCTGAACTCGGACATAAACTTGAATGTAAGTTACTCAAGCGGAAAATGTAGGTCATAGTTACCCAATTTTGCCTGGATGCTGACCTACCATCAGAGATGCATGCATATGCAAGGTTAGATTATCCTACCATGTACAGTGACTGAGATCTGAACTTGGACGTAAACTTGAATATAAGTCACTCAAGTGGAAAATGTAGGTCAAAGTGGCCCAATTTTTCCTGGATGCTGAACTACCATCAGAGATGCATGCTCGTGCAAGGTTAGATGATCCTACCATGTACAGTGACTGTGATCTGAACTTGGACGTAAACTTGTATGTAAGTCAATCATGCGGAAAATATAGGTCATAGTGACCCAATTTTTGCCTGGATGCTGACCTACCATCAGAGATGCATGCATATGCACAGTTAGATGATCTCACTATGTATAGTTATTGAGATATGACCTTTGATGTAAATTTAAATGCAAGCAACTTAAGCGGAAAATATAGGTCAGAGAAACCTAATACCTAAATGCGGACGTGGACGAAGACGCGGATGCCGGGAGTACTCCAATAGTCCTCCTCAACTTGGTTGAGGCGAACTAAAAGTTTCTGGTCTTTGAGAGTTTTAGGAAATTCATGGAAATTGCAACCATATTTTTTTTAATTTAGTTTTCAGAATAATGTCTCTTACGAAAAAATGGCTAAAATTTTTGATTGTATGCAAAAATTTCAAAAATTGCTAGTCTTTGACATTTTCAGGAAATTTACCAAAGTTGGAACCGGAATAAAATTCCAAAAGCTTATTGCACATCTATAGAATTCTACATCAAAATTAAATTCCTTTATCCACATGTAGTTTAAACTTTGTTGATATATGGACCTGCTATGAAAATTTAGCCAAATTCATTGATGCTGAAAATAGGACAAGGTGACCTAATTCTGGTATAGATGTTGGTGTAACCACTTACTAATTATCATCTGTCTATGGCATGTAGGTGCTGAGATATGGTTCAATCAAAACAAATTTAAATAGGTCAAGATGACCTAATTCTGGTATAGATGTTGGTGTAACCACTTACTAATTATCATCTGTCAATGGCATGTAGGTGCTGAGATATGGTTCAATCAAAACAAATTTAAATAGGCCAAGATGACCTAATTCTGGTATAGATGTTGGTGTAACCACTTACTAATTATTATCTGTCTATGGCATGTAGGTGCTGATATATGGTACAATTAAAACAAATTTATCAAAAAAAAAAAAACAAAAAACAAAGTCCAACAAATGGCAAAATATGGAAAAATTGGAATTATTTTTTTTAAAAAATGAACTTGGGATACAATAATGAAGTCGTACTAAATATTGTGCCAAAATTTCATTGATATTGAACATGATTTTAGAAAGTTATTGAAGTTCAAAAAAAAAGTTTAACATTAGGGTTAACCAAAAGTTTACGATGATGATGACGGAATTTATGGTCGCTATGTCTTGCCTTTGTGAGGAATAGGCGAGACAAAAATGGTAAAATCAAATATTTTATTTCTACAGTGTCTGTCATTTGTAAACAGAAAGTGTAAAATTTGAATTTTTTCATCCTATCTGTAAAACGTTCAGTAATTCTTCAAACATTTTGGAAAGATTTTCCAAATAACCGGTTGCAGTATTTCTGTGAAGTTGCCATCCCTAATTTTTTTCATATATTAATAGAACTTTTTACGGTAAACACGACTCAAAAGTCTTCTATTAGTAGTCTGTAGTAAAATTTCCTCACATTCCACTGAAATTGTTTTACATACCGATAAGGATCTGATTGTTCTTGGATCAAACAGCAGTTTTTCCCCAGGAGGTAACCTTTGATTTTCTATGTGTAATTCTTGGATGTTATCCAACTTATCAAGTCCTTCTAATACTGTTATACAGTTACCACCTAGGTATCTGAAAAAGACATTTTTATTAAACTCAAGATAATCTCAAACATAGCTTTCACCATCTCCTAGTGGATGTCCATTTTTAGTTACAATTTAGAAAAACTAACAATACAGATTTTTTATATATATTTTATTCTCAATGTGAATTTATAGGGTAAAAATTAATTTTGGAATGTTGTTTACGAATTAGTTGTCAACAGTACGGTGTACTATGAGTAATGTACCTAGATTGTTGTAACAAAAGAAATGGGTTTCAGATATGTATGGGAGTTTCAGATATGTATGGAAAAAGGAGGTAATCTATCACTAATGGCAGAGATTTTTTGTTTTTATAACTCTTTGATGATTAGCCAAACTCTCATATCATCTATATGAAAGAACCTTTAAATGCGATGAAAGGTGTCATATTTTTTATATTACAAAAAGACATGTATGTAATCTCACTAATTCACATGCTGTTTTGGGTTTTCTGTTTGTGTTGGGGAAAATAATGTTTCATCATTCTAAGTTGGGGGTTCATATATATTTTAATTTATGGATCAAGATCACTTTGTTCGTACATGTAAGCTAATTGGTCACCTTTCTGTGTAGTACAGTACAGCCATAGTGGATTGGTATTTTTCCACAAATCACCAATCCACTATGTTTAATTTAATGTTGTCCACCCAAACCCATCTTTAGACAATCTGAAAACAAGAGTATCAAGTTCTCATTCATTTAAACAGAGTTACAGTTTAGACAACTAGACAAGTGGAGTCAATTTCCCTATTTTACAAATAGACTTACAGTTTGGAAAATCTGACAAGTGGTGTCAAGTTCTTTTTACATGTTAAATTACAGTTTAGACCATCTGACTAGCGGTGTCAAGTTATCTATTTTACAAAAAGACTTACAGTTTTGACAATCTGACATGTAGTGTCAAGTCCACTATTTTACATGTTAACTTACAGTTTAGACAATCTAACTAGTGGTGTCAAGTTCTCCATTTTACAAATACACTTACAGTTTGGACTTTCTGACTAGTTAAGTTATTTCATTATATTACATATAAACTTCTGTTTTGAGAGTCAAACTCCCATTCATAGAAACATACATACAGTTAAGAACGTCTGACAAGGAGTGTAAAGTTTCCATTCATACAAACAGACTTAAAAGTTAAAGACAGTTTGACAATTATGTCAAGTCAAAGTTCATACAAATAGACTTACATTCACAGTTAGGACTGTCTGACAAGTAGTACCAAGTCATAGTTCATACAAATAAGACTTACAATTTGGACAATTTGACAAGTGGCTTCAAGTTCTCTATTTTACATGTTGACTTACAGTTTAGAACATCTGAGAAGTGGTGTCAAGTTCTATATTTTACATGATGACTTACAGTTTAGACAATCTGATTAGTGGTGTCAAGTTCTCTATTTTACATGTAGACTTACAGTTTAGACAATTTGACTAGGGATGTCAAGTTCTCTATTTTACATGTAGACTTACAGTTTAGACAATCTGACTAGTGGTGTCAAGTTCTCCATTTTACATGTAGACTTACAGTTTAGACAATCTGACTAGGGGTGTCAAATTCTCTATTTTACATGTAGACTTACAGTTTAGACATTCTGATTAGTGGTGTCAAGTTCTCTATTTTACATGTAGACATACAGTTTAGACAATCTTACAAGGGTGTCAAGTTCTATATTTTACATGTAGACTTACAGTTTAGACAGTCCAGTGATTTTGTTGCCTGTTTTAAAAACTGCCTGTGCCTTTTTGATTAGGAAAATATAGCACAATTTTTGATAAATTTGGAAATTAACTTCAAACATTAATTACTGTAAAACCATTCCATGAAATGGTTTTCAGGATTGGATTCACTGTAGGGACACTTCAAGGCAATATATGCATGTAAAAAATTATATTTACTACAAAGAACAGAACATTTTAATGATTTGGAAGAATTTAATATGCGATCTCAATCCTTCTGGGAATTTTGTCAACACAACTGGGAAGAAAACAAGAGTTGTCAGAAGACAACATAGCTCGCCGGGGATCCCAGTAACTTCAATGCACAATAAATTCGAAAGTAATAACAAGCTTAAAGTTTTTAAAAAACAAGATGTGTTTGTGAAACACTACATATGCCCCCAGATTCAGATTTTTACCCCTTTTTGACCCCTACGACCTTGACCTTTGACCTTTGACCTAATTTTGTTTTGCATATTTATGTTCCTCTTGACTAGACCTATACACTTGCCAAGTATCAAAAGTCTACCTTATATAGTTCAAAAGTTATAGCCAAGGTTAAAGTTTCGGACAGACAGACAGACAGACAGACAGGACAAAAACAATATGCCCCCCGATCCTCGATCTGGGGGCATAAAAAGCTTTCTTCACAAGAAAGTTACATATCAAATTTAAACACCCTATCACTAAAAAACTTAATTCTAGAAGCAAAGTTAAAAGTTTTTAAAAAATTGCCCTCAGGGCAAGGTCAAGGTCAAAATGTCTACAAATATGGTACCATTAGAAAGCTCTCATCAAAAGAACGTCACATACCAAATATGAACACCCTACCATTAAGCAACTTAATTCTAGAAGTGAAGTTAAAGTTTTTAAAAAATTGCCCTCAGGGCAAGGTCAAGGTCAAAATGTCCACAAATATGGTACCTTTAGAAAGCTCTCCTCATAAGGAAGTTACATACCAAATATGAACTCCCTACCACTAAAAGCCTACCTTCTAGAGGCAAGGTTAAAGTTTTTTTAAAAATTACCCTAAGGGCAAGGTCAAGGTCAAAATGTCTACAAATATGGTACCTTTAGAAAGGTCTCATCATAAGAAAGTTACATACCCAATATGAACACCCTACCACTAAAAGCCTAACTTCTAGAAGCAAGGTTAAAGTTTTTTAAAAATTGCCCTAAGGGCAAGGTCAAGGTCAAAATGTCTACAAGTATGGTATCAAAAGAAAGCTCTCATCACAATGATGCCACATACCAAATATCAACATCCTAGTTCTTCAGGTCTCCATTCCACAAGCCAGGTTAAAGTTTTGCTGATGCCGACGCCGACGCCGGGGTGATGACAATAGCTCTCCGGACATTCGTCCCGGCGAGCTAAAAAGGTAGCTGTGGTCAATTTTGGGAAAAAGTTCCAGGGGAAACAGCCTTTATAAGGTAGTAAAACAAGGCTTACAAAATCACTGCAGTCCGATAAAAGGTGTCAAGTTCTCTATTTTACATGCAGACTTACAGTTTAGACAAGTGGTGTCAAGTTCTCTATTTTATATGTAGACTAACAGTTTAGACAATCTGACTAGTGGCATCAAGTTCTCTATTTAACATGTCGACTTGCAGTTTAGACAATCTGACAAGTGGTGTGAAGTTCTTCATATTATATGTAGACTAACAGTTTAGACAATCTGACTAGTGGTATCAAGTTCTCTATTCTATATGTAGACTAATAGTTTAGACAATTTGACTAGTGGCATCAAGTTCTCTATTTTATATGTAGACTAACAGTTTAGACAATCTGACTAGTGGCATCAAGTTCTAATCTAATATGTAGACTAACAGTTTAGACAATCTGACTAGTGGTGTCAAGTTCTCTATTTTATATGTCGACTTACAGTTTAGACAATCTGAATAGTGACGTCAAGTTCTCTATTTTACATGTAGACTTATAGTTTAGACAATCTGATAAGTGGTGTCAAGTTCTCTATTTTACATGTAGACTTATAGTTTAGACAATCTGATAAGTGGTGTCAAGTTCTCTATTTTATATGTGGACTAACAGTTTAGAAATGTCAAGTTCTCTATTTTACATGTATTCTTACAGTTTAGACAATCTGACTAGTGATGTCAAGTTCTCTATTTTACATGTAGACTTACGGTTTAGACAATCTGACTAGTGGTGTCAAGTTCTCCATTTTACATGAAGACTTACAGTTTAGACAATCTGACTAGTGGTTTCAATTACTATTTTACATGTAGACTTACAGTTTAGACAATCTGACTAGTGG
Source organism: Modiolus philippinarum (assembly GCA_002080025.1). NCBI lineage: Eukaryota > Metazoa > Mollusca > Bivalvia > Mytilida > Modiolidae > Modiolus > Modiolus philippinarum. The sequence continues at coordinate 9,387 of MJUU01035939.1, forward strand.
TTTCAAGTTATCTTTTTTACATGTAGACTTACAGTTTAGACAATCTGACTAGTGGTGTCAAGTTCTCTATTTCACATGTTAACTTACAGATTAGACAATCTGACTAGTGGTTACAAGTTCTCCATTTTACATGTAGACTTCCAGTTTAGACAATCTGACAAGTGGTGTCAAGTTCTCCATTTTACATGTAGACTTACAGTTTAGACAATCTGACTAGGGATGTCAAGTTCTCTATTTTACATGTAGACTTACAGTTTAGACAATCTGACTAGTGGTGTCAAGTTCTCTATTTCACATGTTAACTTACAGATTAGACAATCTGACTAGTGGTTACAAGTTCTCCATTTTACATGTAGACTTACAGTTTAGACAATCTGACAAGTGGTGTCAAGTTCTCTATTTTACATATATCATTGTTCTGTAGATACAACATGGTAATATTTTGGTTCTGATGAAGTGTTGGTATTTTACATAGCTGATTATCATACAAATATAACACAGATAAATTCTTACACATGGACAACTCATCTGTCTAAAAAATAAATAATACATATAATAAACATATAATTAACATGCAATTAATAAATGTCTGTTAATCTATGCATATGGTCATTTCACTAGTTTATAAAATAAAGTAAAGAATTTAATGCTTTATTTATTTTGCAAGGATTACAGACAGCCTGAAGGCTAGAAAGTTGCTCTCCTCATTTACCTATTTACATTCATATACAAAAAATACAAAAGATCAAGTCAACAACCTAAAAAATCTATGTCACTTGTGTATATATCTCATTCTATTTTTACTTTTGACATGTTATGGTTAGTAATTTTCACATTTATATTTATACTGTGAGTAATTTCTTTACCCCAACTTCATCAATATTTCTGTCTTCCAAATAAAGGTGTGTTAATCTGCGTAAATACTGTGACATTGATTCATCTCTCTTCTTTTTGGTGTAGCCAGATGTCCCTCTTGCTATCAGGTCGATTGTCAATTTAACCATTTTAGTTCTTGTTGTTTTTATTTTTGATCTTTAACCATTTATGTGGCTTCCATTGTTTTTTGTCTGAAAAAAGGATGAAATCAAATGTAAAATGCATGATTTTTTTTATTATAGAGAAATATGCAAAACACAGATCTGAACTTACTGATAGGTTAGATTGGTCAAATTTTAAGCACTGAAAAAAACGACAACAATATATGCAGTTACTTGGCTGGTTTCCAGAATTATTTCTGTTTGAAGAGCTAGGTACAAGGTCTGTTTGAGTTTCTCTAGATTTTCCCAATGTCCTGGTAAAATTTCTGAGTATTCCACTGATTTTAGACAACAGTGATCAATCATAAAACTTCAGCTTATTTTGACCAATGTATGGGCAAGTTTGACCTCATGTTATCCACAAGTCAAAATTTGAAACATAGGTAATCAACGATTACAAAGTTCGCCTCGTTGTGGCACTTTGTCGCAGCAACTCAATTTTGCCTGGATGCTGACCTACCATCAGAGATGCATGCACGTGCAAAGTTAGATGATCCTACCATGTACAGTGACTGAGATCTGAACTCGGATGCAAACTTGAATGTAAGTCACTCAAGCAGAAAATATAGGTCAAAGTGACCTCATTTTGCCCGGATGCTGACCACCCATCAGAGATGCATGCACATGCATGGTTAGATGATCCTACCATTGTCTGAACTCGCACATATGTAAGTCACTCAAGCGTAAAATATAGGTTAAAGTGCCCTAATTTTGTCGGGATGCTGACCTCCCATCAGAGATGCATGTACATGCAAGGTTAGATGATCCTACCATGTACAGTGACTGAGATCTGAACTCGGACGTAAACTTGAATGTAAGTCACTCAAGCGGAAAATATAGGTCAAAGTG
>MJUU01035940.1:0-19764 GCA_002080025.1 Modiolus philippinarum
TTTTAGTGGTAGGGTGTTCATATTTGGTATGTGACTTGCTTATGATGAAAAGCTTTCTAGTGGTACCTTATTTGTAGACATTTTGACCTTAACCTTTCCCTGATGGCAATTTTTGTAAAACTTTTACCTTGCCTCTAGAAGGTAGGCTTTAAGTGGTAGGGTGTTTATATTTGGTATTTAACTTCCTTATGATGAGTGCTTTCTAGTGGTACCATATTTGTAGACATTTTGATCTTGACCTTGCCCTGAGGGCAATTTTTGAAAACTTCAACCTTGCCTCTAGAAGGTAGGCTTTTAGTGGTAGGGTGTTCATATTTGGTATGTAACTTCCTCATGATGACAGCTTTGTTCTGGTACCATACTTGTAGACATGTTGACCTTGACCTTGCCCTGAGGGCAATTTTTTAAAAAACTTCAACTTTGCTTCTAGAATTAAGATGTTTAGTGGTAGGGTGTTCATATTTGTTATGTGATGTTCTTTTGATGAGAGCTTTCTAATGGTACCAATTTATAGACATTTTGACCTTGACCTTGCCCTGAGGGCAATTTTTTAAAAACTTTAATTTTGCTTCTAGAATTAAGTTGTTTAGTGATAGGGTGTTTATATTTCATATGTGACTTTTTTGTGAAGAAAGCTTTCTTTCGAATTTATTGTGCATTGAGGATACTGGAATCCCCGGCGAGCTATGTTGTATTCTGACAACTCTTGTTAGAAAGTTTGCAAACAAATTCCAACTACTTGAAAGGAATCTAACTTACAATAAGTAGATGTGCACACACATATCTTTTGGAATATTCAAAATGGCCACCGTTGCCATGGAAACTGAAAAAAGGCGGGAAAATTCAAAGTGCTTCAAATTTGTTGAAACTTTACAAGAAGGATGCCTAGCACCCATAGAAATGATTTTGGGTCTCAGAATTTTCAAAATGGCTGCCATTGCTTTGGAAACTGGAAAAAGGCGGGAAAATTCAAAGTGCCTCAAAATGGATGAAACTTCACAGGAAGATTTCCTAGCACCTATAGAATTGATTTTCAGGCTCAGAACTTCCTATTTAGCTCACCTGGCCAAAGGCCATGTGAGCTTTTGCCATCACTCGGCGTCCGTCGTCCGTCCGTCGTCCATCCGTCCGTCCGTCCGTTAACTTTTATTCAAAAATCTTCTCCTCTGAAACTACTGGGCCAATACTAACCAAACTTGGCCTGAATCATCACCAGGGTATGCACTTTCAAAGCTGTGATTTTTATGTCCGTAGACCAAACAACATGGCCGCTGTTACTAAAAATAGAACATAGGGGTAAATTGCTTTTTTTTGCAAATTACTCGAAAACCGTTACAGATATCAAAAATCTGACTGGAGTAAAAATGATCAGCATGATGAGATCTACCCACTGTGCAATTTTGAAGAAAATCTGAAAACCCGTCTGGGAGTTATAGCCCTTTTTCCGTGAAATTTTCAAAATTTTTGCACTTTTAATTTTTATTTCAAAAAGTGTAGCAGATAGAGGTCAAGTGTAATTGCAAAAATGTTCAGCATACCAAGATCTACCCACCCTGAAATTTTGAAGAAAATCCATAAACCCTTGTAGGAGTTATTGCCCTTTTTTCACTGAATTATTTAAATTTTCGTAAATTACATCAATTATTTCCAAAACTATAGAAGATGAAGGTTAAATTAATGAAATGTTTACCATGCTGTGGCGAAATCAAAACTGATGTTGAAAATTGTTCCTTTACCGCCATTTTCAAAATGGCCGCCAAAAAAGGCGGGAAAATTCAACATTGTCCGATTTCAATGAAATTCAGTTTCCATGTAGATATTGATGTTGTGACTTCAAAACCGTTATTGAAAATTGTTTGTTGACCGCCATTCGCAAAATAGTGGCAAAAAAAGGCGGGAAAATTCAACATTGTCCGATTTCAATGACATTTGATTTCCAAATAGGTCTTGATGTCGCAACTTCAAAACTGATGTTTAAAATTGTTTGTTGACTGCCATATTAAAAATGGCTGCCAAAAAGGCAGGAAAATTCAACATCGTCCGATTTCAAAGAAATTTGAATTCCAAATAGATATTGATGTTACGACTTCAAAACAGATGTTGAAAATTGTTTGTTGACTGCTATTTACAAAATGACGTCTCGACTTCAAAACTGGTGTCGAGAGTGGTCCTTAGCAAGAACATTTTTATCAAAAAAGCCCAACAAAGAAATATAATAAAACATGATCAGACTTTAAAAACATTCAAGATATTGGACATGTTCGACCTACGAAAGTTTGAGAAACTGAAGATCAACTGTATAACTTACATTGTTACCTTGATTGTGGCAACTGAAAGCCAGGTGAGCGATACAGGCTCCTGGGAGCCTCTGGTATGTATTTTGGAAAAAGGAGAGGCATATCATTGTGGCCATACTTGTACTGTGTCAACACACGCTTAAATTTGCACTTTCCCTATTGATTCAGGGTTCAATGAGCGGGGGCATGATTGGTTGCCATTCGGCGACACCTCTAGTTTTTTTTTGCAGTTGGTTCCTTTTGAAAAATTAACATAGCACATAACCATTAGATTTTTTATAACTTGTTTCCTTTTGAGGCTATGAGGGCCAAAAGGGGCCAAAATTGCAAATGTGCATATCACCTTTAATTTTTATTTTTTACCAGATTTTGATGGATTTTTTTTTTTATTATTCTTGTTATAAGCTTTCAGTAAAATGTCAACAGATTTGGTGTATCTCTTACCGTTTCCCAGATATAAGGGGTCAAAGGGGCTAAAATTGCATTTTTTCAAGATTTGTAAAATCTTTATTTTTCATCAGATTTTGATGGGATTTTTTTCTTTAGATTCCTCTTGTTGTAAGCTTCAGAAGTATGTTGACAAATTTGGCATTTCTCTTACTGTTTTTGAGTTACAAGGGGTCAAAGGGGTCAAAATCTCAATTTTTCAAAATATGTAAAATCTTTATTTTTAATCGCATTTGCTGTAAGCTGTCAGTAGTTTGTCAGTAGATTTAACATAACTTGTACAGTTCCTAGCTTTCAGGGTCTAAAGGGCTTATTTTATGTTCCCTAGTTTGTGTCCAGCTAATTACTGTGTCAAACTAACTTATTCTGTCCATCTAGATACAGAGACAAGCTCTTGTCCACATTCACTTTAAATTACACTTGTTCCAATTTTCAGTGGTTGACATGCTGCGGTCGTATCATGCTGCGCTCTGTGTAGCCCTTTATTAATTTCTTTGCAATTTTTACTAATGTTCATGTTTTTTGTTGGATTTGCAGTTAAGATAGCTAAATGGTTTAACTGTTTATAATATGATTTGTACCATGATGTCATTAAATGTAATCAGATATCCTGCATTAATTCTGCTTTTTCATAATCTAGGGCCAAATTCCTGAAAGACCCCCCCACACCTAAATTATTACAAACTAATTTTACATGGACCATGGGCCATGGTACAAATAAGTTATACCCTTTCTAGCTTATGCCCTCAAGGTTATAATTACTAATTATCAAACTTAGTCATCATTTATTTGTTTTGATTGTCTATGATAACATCTCTCTAAATAATACAAACCCCAAGCAATGAATCAGACACCGAAGAAGATTTTCAACCAATGAATTTTATCAAACACTAACCAATCAATCCAAATCAATTATCATGTTGACCATATGGACCAACTAATCTTATAAAAAATCAACCGACCAATCTTTATCAGTTACCTTACCAACCAACCCTTACAGTTACCCTACCAACCAACCCTTACAGTTACCCTACCAATCGTTCATTTTATGAACAAATCCTAATCAAGTATCATACAATTCTTTCAGTCTAAGCAAAAACTGACCAAGTAAACTGAATCAGTAATCCCGTTAAATAAACAATCCTATCAACAACCAACCAATAATAATCAGTTAACCTACCAACTAACAAATCCTATAAAAATCAACCTATCAAACATAATCAGTTATCCTAAGTTAGACAGTCCTTATCACTTATCCTACCTGTTTAAATCCTATTAAAAACCAATCAATGAATCCTAATCAGTTAACCTACCAACCAACCTGATTGTTATCACTTTAATATACCACAAACTTACCATTCTTATTCAAAAAATCAACTAACCAGTTCTTTTGAAAACATCATCTAACCAGTTCTTATTTAAAAAAAAACATCTAACCAGTTCCTATTAAAAAAATCAACCAACTATATCTTATAATAAAAAAAAAAAAACAACCAACCAGTTGTTATAAAAATAAACCCAACCAATTGTAATCAGTTATCCTACCAACCAACCCAGTCTTAGCAATTCAACCAGTTTCAATTTAGTATCTGGCAAGCCTATCTATTTGTTTATCCTACCAACCAATTTTAAAAAAAAAAATCAACCAACCAATCCTTATCAATTAAATTTCCAATGGAACAATCTTGTCCAAACTGGCCATTGTAAATACCTTCAGCTTTCTTTCGTTACAAATGTTTCTTTTGGTGACTAAAGTTTGACTTTACATTTTTGCCTTTTTTCTACAAAATCAGTTAATAGACTAACATTAAGAGGTATTTGACCCGAGTGATTCTTGATAATATATTGATTGTTTTGGACTGGACATATTTCCAGCTGTTACCATGTAATATGACATATTATACCTTAATATCCTATTGATTGACATTTGTACAGATGTATAAGACATGTTTATAGGTGACATGCTGCTATTGATGTGACATGTTCAGCTACTCAACATTACTGTATACAGTTTGTTTACAAACTCTTGATTGAAGTTATTATTGCTTTTAGATCACCAACTAAATTGATGGAACTTTACTTATAAGGACATAATTATAATATAATTTTGTAGACACTCACTCATTCCATTTTTCGGGATGCCGGGATAAGAAGTTTTTAAGCTCAGGATTTCGGGATTTCCATAATTTAAGCCCAAGATTTTGCTAAATAAATGCACCGGTAATCAGGAATTCATTGGTTTTTATGGTTTTTATTAGTATGGAATTGAGAGATTTAAAAAAATAAAGTTGTGATTCCAGGATGAGACCCCTCCATCATAAGAACAAAAGTAGTTCAATAGTCCCACACAAATTGGGACTAAAGTAACTTCATAGACCTTCAGTCATCTGAACAGAAGTAGTTAAATAGTCCCCAACACTAATCAGGACTAAAGTAACTTAATAGACCTTCAGTCATCTGAACAAAAGTAGTAAAATAGTCCCAACACTAATCAGGACTAAAAGCAATTCAATTGACCCACACCTTTTTGTACTAAATTTATTCCATAGTCCCTGGTTAGAGCTCACACCTTTCACTTATTTGAACACATAGGAATGAGAACTACAACCAGCAAAGCACCAACCAGAAAGCCTCAAAAGAGAAATGGACTTAGTCCTTTACCTTTTAAGTTGTCAGGGCGAATGTGTGGAGAACTTTTGTCATACCCCTGGCATTGCAGTTGTTGTCAGCAAATACTTTAACCTTGCTTGTAGAGGGCTAGGGTGTTTGGTATGTAACTTTCTTGTGATTAGAGCTTTTTGTGGTACCATATTTGTAGACATTTTGACCTTGACTTTGTCCTGAGGGCAATTTAAAAAAAAAAGCTTTATCTTTCCTCTAGAAGATAGGCTTTAAGTGGTAGGGTATTCATATTTAGTATGTAACTTCCTTATAAGTACCATTTTGACCTTCACCTTTCCCTGTGGACATTTTTTTTAAAACTTTTTATCATGCTTCTAGATGAGAGTGTGTTTATGTGTTATATGTGGGAGCTTTCTGCCAGTTCCATAGTTGTAGACACTTTGACCTTGACATTGCCCTGAGGAAAAAATTGAACCCTGCTTCTAGAAAGTATTCTATTAGTGGTAGGAAGTTCCTATTTGACATGTGTCTTCCTCATATTGCATTTGAAATTCTTCAGAACATTACAATTATGAAAAATATTTAACATTCAAATTGTGCAATGAGGTCACTGTAAATCAAGTAAGGCGGATGTCATAATTTTTTATCTTGAAAAAAAGTAATACCAATTTGTGGAAATGTAAAATACTGTTTTCAAGAAAAAATATACCCCAATTTTATTCCATGATATAATTCAAGTTCACCATCACAGACTAAAAAAATAAAGGGTACCAGTTTAAATAATCTGAAAACATCATTTTGCTGTTTTTATGCCATTTCTATGAGAACCAATACATAAGTGATTTACACGGCTGTTGTTAATCCTAGATCCAGCGTGGTAGCATTATTCATAGTTAATCCATTACTACAGCGTTTGAATTGCTTTAGTTTTCCATTGAACATATTTTCCAGTCCTTTTCGGAAATTATCGTTTAGCCAGCCATAGAGATATGGATTAATACATGCTGAGCTCATAGCAATTATTTTCAATAATAAATCTGTCATTTCTAAGTAAGGTCTAAAAGATGACTTTAACAGTGCATGGCCTTTGAAACTAAAAATTAATCCATATAGATTCCATGGTAACCAAAATATAGTAAATAATAAGACAATAGCCACAAGTATTTTGTTTGTTTTCTGATTTCTGTGAGATTCGTGTCGTTTGATCGGTCGTTTTTTTAACACCAAGTATATACGGAAATATAAAATTGCAATTATTATGAGCGGAATGGCAAACTGTATAAAAAAGACCCCAAGACTATACATAAAATATAAGGTTTCACTAGAATCCGGCCACGATTCTATACACTCACTACGGTGATAGTTAATTTCTGGAATGTCAGTCTGATGAAGTTTTACATGTAGAATAGATGGAATTGCAAAACATATTGTCAACAGAACAATTGCAATTACTATGATTATAGCTGTTTTATTTGTCATACGTTTCATGAATGGATAAACGATCAACATGTATCTGTCAATGGCTATCATCAACATAGCCGCCGTCGACACAAATATAGGAACAGCGAACAGTGGCATAATAGTATGACACAACACAGTACCAAAGGACCAGTAAGCTGTAATTTGATAATGAAGCTGGAATGGTAAATTGAATACACACAGCAGAATATCTGATAATGCCAGTGTTGCAATAAAAATATTCGTCACCGTATGAAGTTGCTTACTCTTAACAATGACTGTAAACACAATGAAATTCTTAACAAATCCAACCACAATAACAACCGCATACAATGTTACAATAAAAATTTTCCACGATTCCTCTTGTAACACATTATAATTAGAATCAGATAAATTTTTCTTCCATTCGTCCATATCTTCTTGTAACTTATTCATCAATTGGTATATTTCTTCATCAGTTAAATTTTCCATGTCTATGGTCCAAAAATGTCCCATTTGATTTCTAACCTAATCTCAGTATAATATGATCTGGTTTAAACCGGTGTTGATTGCTGCTTCTTTAAGTCATAATGAAACATGATGTCAGCTCGGATATGTTGAATCTTCTGTCCTTAACTTTATGATCTGTAATTAAACAAAAGTTGTCATAAATGTCAGGTGTACATTATGAATGATGTAATTTTATTGTAAACTAATTATGTTCTACTTTACACAATATATCTGAAAACATAAATTCTGTGTTGAAGTGCCTGACACTGAGTGCAAACTGCTGTTTTCTGCAGGTTAATTACATAATTCCATGTAGAATTACTTTCACCTATATATATTATTCATACACCTGTTGCATTTTCTAGTTGCAACCTTATGTATGTAATCAATTTTCTATGAATGAGAGAAATTCATGTATTTTATCCATTTTACAATCTGTTTCACTCAATCAGCATAAATCAGTAGTATTGTCACAGGATATTTGACTTTTCAAATTTCTTAATAACTTTTACTGCAGTTGATCTAATTAACCCTAATTGTAAAATCACAAATATTACATATCATGTACTCTAGTTGAAGACGCTCAGGCGACATCAAGATGTAGACAGGAATAAAAGCCCTGTCCTTGATAAACTGGAGTTTTCTATGTGTGCATTTTTGTCACATGTACATTCACTCCATATCCTTTCATTTTTCCTAATTGTGATTTTATCTCATCGGCCATTTTTGTGATATTGACATTATCACATTTTACAATGTCTGAGTTGATTGATTTGAATGGTCATTTTTGTGAAATCACAAATATCACATACTGTACTAACTGTGATTTTATCTCATCGGCCATTTTTTGTGAAATCAACAATATCACATTTTAAAATGTCTATGTGGTTGATCTGATTGGCCATTTTTGTGAAATCACAAATAACACATTTTGTGCCATATATGTGATGAATATAATTTGTCATTGGGCGTATGACATTTGTGCCGATTTTTAAAATTTCAAATTTTTCATTTGCGCCGATTTTTTTCCTTTCATATGACACAAGTAAATTACATTTACTATGCTTGTTGGTTTAACCTGGAAATAAAGCGGTGTTAAAATACCGAAGGTGTGTTAATGTTTTTGGTATTTTGTGACTTTATTTACATTTATTTTTGAAATGGCAAAAGTTGAAAATTCCAAGATAAAGTTGGAGCTTTAAAGTTGAGATTAAAAAAATAAATGACTACGAAAGACATATCAATTAATTCTTCAATGCCTTGAAAATATCAGTTTAAGTATGGTACTGATACCAATGATACCAATGTAGTATCAATACGTCTTGTAAAGACAGAGCCACTACAGGTTCTGTTGGTATAAAAACTTACATTTATATTTTTTATTCCATTTCTATCACTCTTTGAGCTTTATTTTTAATCTGCAAAAGCTTTTTGTGAAAGCAATTTTTAAAATTTCATCAGTATAGTGTGAACAAAGGAAAAAAGTACCTGTACTTTACATGTATCATCTGTACTTTACACGAAATTAACAAATAAAAAATTGGCGCAAATGAAAGAAATAATCGGCGCAAATGAGAGAAAAAATCGGCACAAATGAAAGAAAAAAAATCAGCGCAAATGCAAAACGCCGTTGTCATTATTCACACATCTCACACTCTGTGCCTTATGTGTGATAAATGTAATTTGTTATTATTGTGATATCACAAAATAAAAATTCTGTACTATGTGTGATATGGATCTAATTGACCATTACCATATTATGATATCATAAATCATTCTGTGATAGATACAGTTGGCTTTTTGTGATATCATAAGTATCACATCTTAAAATGTCTGTGTGAAAGATTTAATTGGTATTATTGTGATATATGCTCTATGTGTGTGATTATCATAGATCACATATCACATTATTGAAATATCACAAATATCAAAATGTATACAATCTGTGTAATATGGTACATTTGTATTGTGAATTTCAAAAATTTAATGCAAATATCACAGCATGTTCTGTTGTGTGAAAAGTATAATTGTCATTTTATTGTAGATATGGAATATATCTTAAGAAAGCCAAAAATATTTACATTAAAATTTTGTTACAATACCTTTCATTTGCCATCTCACTCAATGCCACAATTTTTGAAAGTCCGTTTTTGGCAGTTTGTCTTTACTTTCAGTATAAATATCCTTCGACATAATTTCAAAAAAAAAAAAAACAGGTGGTATTATAGCTAACTTTTACAGTTTATGTAACATGTTACAATAAAAAACAAGGGGTTGCTAAACGTATGCATACGATATAAGTTAAAAACTTTTTGATATTTTATGAATCTTTTCTTTTATTGGATGATTATTGAAAATAAACACCTTTTGCATGACCTTTTGAAAATTTGGACTTGCTCCTTGTTTTAAATAAAAATAGAAAATAATTAGCAAGTGTAAGAGAACTAATTTTAATTAGTGAACAACCGCTGAGCGTAAGACAACCGACACACTGTTACGGTATTCACCAAAGTGTTATTTCACAACAGTGAGATGTTGGTTCACTATGATACATTATAATTTTAATTAAATTAATTTTGAAAACAAAAATTTCATGAAATATTTATTTTTTAAAATAGATATTGTAGATTTTACCTGAAAACTTGTGTAAAAGTCTATCCAGGAAAATTTGTATATTCCAATAGAGTAGTAATATATAAATTGAACATTTTATATCCATATATAGAATTTAAATAAAATTTAAATAAGAACCTCTTTACTATTGGCTGTAGTAGTCACACCTACTTAAATCTATCGATCTATCAACAGCTTGTCATACTCATGGCTTTAATATCTCAATTCTTGTGAGAAAATTTCACTTTTCCTGAATGTTAACAATTATCCATTTATCTAAAATCAATGCTTCAACTTTGATCACTAAACATTCTCTTCATTCTTTTGTTTTTAGCTTTGATTCATTTTTTTGCCACAAATTATTCTGATGCCAAAGAACTGTTTGAAATAGAATGATTACAATTTAACAATATTGCATTTGAACCAATAAATGGAAATAAACTCTGGCATAGAACTTTCTATGTTTTTGTCTTTTTCACTTTCTACTGTAAAGTATCGCAGGCTACAAAGAAAAACATCTTTCATATACAGGTTATGTTAATTCAAAGTTGTTATGAATGAAAAAGAATTGAGTTAACTTGTGATTATATCAAATGATTGTTTTTACATTTAAATTGTAAATTCCATCATTCAATGGATTGATTACCTTCTCCAAGGATTGTATGTAAAACCGCATAAAACAGTTAGACATTGTATATTGAATGACTTTGAGTTTTCATCTTGCCTAGGATGAAAGTCGCAGAAAGCGAGACGTAGGCGTGCAAAGTGTGATGACAGCAACCAGTGTTTCATTCTCCTAAGTACAGGATGTTTAGAAAAGAGATTGATGTAGTAGCAATCTAAAGCTACCTAAGAGACATAAAATCATGTAATCTTGACCTCAATTGTATGGTCAGTTACCATGTTAAGTTTCCCAGATATAGGTCTATTTCTCAATAACTATAAAAGGTAGGTCAATAGTATATATGTACATCTGTCTTGAATATTACATGTAACTCTGGCATATGATTTTTGTCCTTGAACTCAATTTCACAGTCTAGTGGCCATGTAAAGCTTCTCTGATTAGCTCATTTTCTCAATTACTATAAGTATTTAGTATGTATGTTGATCTTAGGTAGTACATGTCAGTCTGGCATATGACTTTTGTCCTTGACCTTAATTTCACAAATTAGCAGCCATCAGATGTTTAGTTTTTCTGATTAGGTCAATTTCTCAACAACTATAGATGGAAAGTCAATGATATTTAGTATGTAGGTTGGTCTTAGGTAGTACATATCAGACTGTCACATGACCTCTGTCCTTGACCTTTCAATATTTCATAGTCTAATGAGCATGTTTGGTTAGTCTATTGAGCATGTTTGGTTAGTCTAGTGAGCATGTTTGGTTCCTCATTATCTATTGATTGTAGGTCAGTGATATTTGATATTTGGGTTGGTCTTGGTTAATGACCTGCTATATGGTTTTGTAAGTGACCCAAATTTCATAGTCTAGTGAGCATGTTCAGTTTTCTGATTTGGAATGTTTGATTTTTGTCTCGCCAGCGACGAAAGTCGAGAAAGCGAGACAAAGGCGTGCAAAGTATGACGGCGACGGCGTTAACTTTTACTATAATACAGGATATTTTGAAAACCCTTTGATGTAGGAACATCATATTTGGTTCAGTGGTAGTACTAATCAAGTGCTACCTGACGGACATAAAATCATGTGACCTTGATCTCAATTGTACGGTCCAGTGACCACGTTAAGTTTCTCTGATTAGTTCTGTATCTCAATTACTGTAAGTGGTAGGTCAATGATATTTGGTATATAGGTTGGTCTTGAGTAGTACATGTCAGTCTGGCATATGACTTTTGTCCTTGACCTCAATTTCATGGTCTAGTGACAGTGTTAAGTTTCTCTGATTAGATCCATATCTCAATAACTTTAAGTGGTAGGTCAATGATATTTGGTATATAGATTGGAACATGACGTCATAAATCGGAAAACCTCGGGCGGCATCTGTGAAGTTAATAAACTTGAAATTTAACAGGGACAGAGTTCATTGGACACATTCTAGTTAAAATATTGAAAAATTATATTAAACCAAAACTTGCAACTGACAAGTTGCAGTAAAAAAATCTTACAGCAATTCCACAATTCATGCATATAATGGATCAATTTTATTGTTCTTTCATCTTGAAAGCAAGTAAACAATTATAATATTTTAATGCGCAGACAGAGAAAAAAATACCCAAAAACTTTTAAAATCAAAACTTCTTAAAATGAAGGTATAGTCTTGGATCAAAAGTATTTGGAATAGATAATTTAAGAGTACTAAGCAGCAGTTTTTGAAAAATTATTGTGTGAGGGTATAACACCCCCCCACCCGCTCGAGTCCAGAGTACACCCAAAATCTGAGATGAAGTCCAGAGTCCATTTTTTATTTATTTTTTTTTTTTATTTTAAGTACAACCCAGGCGAAAAATCATGGTCACTGACCATGGTCAACCATTGTTAACCATGTTCAACCATGGTCTGGGGACCATGGTCGACCATGGTGGACAATGGTTGACCACCTTCCGCTAATTGGCACCATGGTCAGCAACCATGGTCAACCATGTCCATCAGTGACCATGGTCAAACATTGCCACTGACCATGGTTGAACATGGTCAATGACCATGGTCACTGATGGACATGGTCAACCATGGTTACTAATACATGTGCTTTATCTGCAATTGACAGAGGAGATTCTGTAATTTGCAGTATACTAACAGTTTATCGAGCCACTTCAAAAATACCAATGCAAAATATTTTACCCCAGGAGTTATCTTCTCATTTGTGTTTGTTCAATCTAAGACATCTAGTGATTTTAAAGTAACTGGAATTATTTATCAGAAAAGTATATTTCATAGTTCATTATTGCATGTATTTGATAAAATGAAATAAGATATTATAAATATTTTATCCATGAATCTGATACATTATTTGATATGCCATTATATAATAAAGTGAAGATTATTCACCAATTATGAGAATTTTGATATGAAATTCAAAAAACACAGTATTTTGGAAAGGGAGCTAATATTCTGCTCCAAAAAAGTGTGACTTTTAAATTCTTTTAAAAATGTGAGTCCCTGTTGTTTCCTTAAATCAATGAAAAGGCTATAAAAAAATTATATCACACTATAGGCACTACATGACCTTGCCAGTTCCTGGTTGACCATTCTTAAACTTGATCAAATAAGTGAGGCTATAACCCCCACCCCACCCCAATTTAGGACTTTGGCCTCATTTTGGGTGTATTTTGGACTTGACCACTGGAGTCCATGGACTCCACAGACTCAAAAGTAATTGCATTTTTGACTTGTACTTCAAATTTCAAAAAAAAAAAAAAATTAAAAATGAACATGCATTGGACTTCATCTCAAATTTTGGGTGTACTCTGGACTCGAGTGGGTAGAGGGGTCCTCATAAGTATTTGACTATGGTCAACCATGGTCAGTTCTTAGACGACCATGGTCAACCATGATCAATTCTTTTTGACCATGGTCAACCATGGTAAGATCTTGGTTGACCATGGTTGACCATGCTGATTAGCGGTGACCATGGTTGACCATGGTCAAACTCATGGTCGACAATGGGCAAGATCATGGTCAATCATTGCTGACCATGATAGTTCATGGTCGACCATCATTGACCATAAAATACCATGGTGACCATGGTCAACCATGGTCATCATTTCGTCTGGGAAGTCCAAACTGCTATAATTTTAAGTCCTTGGAGTCCATGGACTCAAGTGGTCAAGTCCAAAGTACACCCAAAAAAAAAAGGCTAAGGTCCCGAGTCCAAAAAGGGGGGTTTACCCTCTTGTATGGCATTTTTTTCAATGAACTACTGTGAAAGTACAATTGTTCGTGGGGTTCCAATTTTCGTGGATTTCGTGGTTCGCTAAAACCACGAAATTAAGTTCCCAACGAAATGCATTTCTCTCATAGAGTTGTAATGCAAAGAACTCGAAACCACGAATTTAAAAACCTACGAAATACTGCTTTTTATGAAAACCACGAAAATTGGTGTCCACGAAGAAAAGTACTTCCACAGTATATTTCAAAAGATTCAGAAAGTTTTTTTTAATTTATCTATTCTATTCGGCTTTTGTGCACATTATTTTTATTTTCTTGAGATTTAAATATAGAGTGATGTTATCAAAAGTAATAGAGATTATTATATGGCATTTTTCATCTTATATCCCATATCATCCTGAGACATCCATATTAGCCTGAGGGCTGAAGGCCAGAGGGCTAATAAGGGTCGAGGGATGATATGGAATATGATATAAAAAATGCAATATCATAAACTATTTATCATATACTTCACAATTGACCAGTTTTACTCTTCTTTATTTCATATAAAATGAAATCATGTAAAACAATTTTATTCATCTGTAAAATGTGTGTCATTAAAGTCAGTGTCGTTTGCAACGGAATTTGTTTCAAAGGGAACACGTTGGTTTCATTTTGGACATCATATCTAAATTTACAGTAACTTCGGTATTTTGTATTTATTATGTTAAACAAATTCAATGTAGACCACTCGCTATTTACTAAAATGAAACAATAAAATTTCACTAATGAGTATAGCCGGCGAAAAAAATCTTACTGAAAGTTGTAAAGAAATTGCTTGTAACATTTTCACACAAGATCGTGCAAATGAGAATGTGGTTTCGTCATAGCTTATGCATGTGTGTGATAAACACTTAAATTTATTATCAACGCTTATAAAAGTGTCCCGGAATACCTGAAAATTGATTGATCTTTGCTAACACTGGTATCTTTCTTCACAAAAAGACAAAAGTATTTTTATAACAGCGTGGGTCATTAACTGGAACAACAACATAATAGTAAGAAACTTGTGATGGGTGTACACTAAAAATCCGGAAAATGTTGCTTGTTCCCAGTAAATAGATAAATTTATTTACAACTTGAGTTGGCAAAATTATACTGAAATATGTGAATCTTTGTTCAATTCCATGAAATGGAAGTCGCCAGTCGCCATTTTGAAAAATCCATATTTTAACCCATGTAATACAGATTTCATATTACACGCCCATGTAATACAAATTTCATATTACACCCCCTGAAGATATGACTGGCTTAATTCTTTCTTTATGACACATGCAAAAAGACACATATCTTGAGTAAGTATATGATAAATATCGTTAATTTTCTACTTTATTTTATGATTATTAAAATAATATAATATTCTATTAAAAAACATCGAAAACGTATTTCATTTTTGCATCTTTTCATATAAATTCATCAAAAATGACTTCACCAGGTTAGATTTTTAAGAAATCTGTATTTTCTGAATACTCTTATCCATAGACTGTATATTTGATTTGTAAAAACAGTATTTTGGTAAGCAAATACTGATTGGTCATACAATGTTATGTCTAATCTTTGCAAATGAAACAAAATACAAGGACCTTTTCAGTTGTTGAAATACATGTATATGATAAAGCGTATAATACATGTCAAAATCTGTATCAGATACCATATCAACCCTCGACCAATATCACCCCTCGGGCCTTCGGCCCTCTGGGTGATATTGGATTCTCGAGTTGATACAGCATCTGATACAGATTTTGACATGTATTATTCCCTATATATTGTATAAAACTTTTGTTCTGTAATTAATTATCATTTTCCAGCAAATAATTGACTAACAATTTCTTTACTCAGATTTACAATGTGTGACTTACTTAAATATGGATTTTTTTTGTTTGAAAATGGTATTTCAGCCGATAAAATGATTATACGGAAAGTGTTAAATAGTGTTGCTATTTTATAGGACACATAATATGTTATTTATGTTTGGTTATCACGCAAGTTTTCAATGATCATATGTAAGATGTAACTTTATATCAATTTTTATACGACCACAAAAATTTTAGCCGTGGTATTATTTCAGATTTTAAAGTTGACTTCATAAATGAGTGTTTTCTACTAGGAACTTGGTACCTATTTATGTTATGATAAGAAGATTTTACAGAAAACTGCTGATGACAGAACTATGAATAAATACAATATACTTTAAATAAACAGTAAAATCTCAGACTTTGTGTCATATCAGAGAAATCTCATTTAAAATTGAAAGACGGGACTTTTTTCTGGATTTGTAGTGTGTGTACAATTGAAATACTTATAAAATTTGTCACTTGAATATTGAAAAACAAAATTTGGACTTTTCACCTTTCAGAACTTAGTATTGATTAAACAAAATAAATTAAGTTTGTCTCAAAGAGAGACATATGTTCAAAATATGAATATGCAGAAACGAAATTCACAGTAACTTCGGTAATTTGATATTCAAAGGCTAAGATCTTGTTTCTTCGCAAGAGAATTTGTCAAATTATGTTCCATCATTAAAATCATAGACCATTCACACATGTAACTCCAAAAATTTTGTTGCTGTCACTTAAAAAACTCAGGTGTAGAATCCTTAAATATACACGTTTAATACTGTTAAACTTCATTTCCATGCAAAATTTACTTGGAACAATATCCTAGCTTTGAATAATAACCTTAAAAACAAGGTTTATATTGGCTCCATTTATCCGATGTGAGAATTTAAACCTGAGTACATTGGCAAACTAATAATAAGGCGAACACATGAAGGAAAAATTTCAAGATAATACAAGCCAAGATGACATATACTTCAGTACATAGTCATTTCTAATGTAAAATGACAAAGTTAAGGTGATCCCTTGTGCTCTTGTTTTTATCCAGTAATTGACTAGACTTTGCTTATTCAGGACATTGATAATCATAACCCTATTTTTTTCCATATATTTATGGGGTTATTGTTCCAAAGAGGGATTAACCTGATATGTTGTTTCTTACAAATTAAAGTTTGACATTTAGGATAACAAGATCTACCGGTATTTCTTCACCTACTATTAATGATATATTGTACAATGATATTTTTACAAAGCATTATTCTAATATGATTAACTATGTAATTACTTCATCAAGTATCAGGTTGTGAAATTACTAAAATTGATTTTCGTCCTAAAGGATCACTGAGACGTTTGTTTATATATAGTTTGCAGCATTCGTCCCAGTACAGATATCATTGCTTTAAAAAAATGATAAAAATTATGAAATCATTATGTAGTATTATCAGCAAAATGTGAACAAGTGTATTTCTGTTATTTAGCTGTTAATGCATGACATGTAAGTTCCATATTTAATTGATTTACAAGTAAATTCAATCATGTCCAACTATTGTCCTTTCCTTCAATTTGCATGATCTAAACAGAGCATTTATTTCTATGCTAATGATAAATGTTGTAATTAAATGACAGCTCTAGTTTTAACAAATTCATTTTTCTGTTCCCGCATCAAACAACTTAAAGCCGACTATTTTGCATGTACATGGTTGAATAAGTCATACAGTTAAATGTATATTGGGTATTAAGTCTAAATGCTCTAAGTAGTTGTTCGTAGCTTATCCTTTGGATGTTGTTTTACAGTGATACTTATAATAAATGCCCTCCGCTTTTTATACCCCGCCACACGTAGTGGTGTGGTATTATGTGATACCCTCAGTCGTGTGTCCATCCGTCCGTTTGTCCGTCTGTCCGTCCCTCGAAGGTTTTCGACTGATAACTTTTGAACGGAATAACATACAGTCTTCAAACTTGGTATGTAGCTTGTTCACCACAAAACTCAGGTCGAGTTTGAATATGGGTTCAGAGGTCCAAGGGGTTCTGGAGTTATGCCCCTTGATACTCGAAATTTTGTGAAATGTGGCGGGGTATCATGTAATCCACCATTACAATTTTATCAATACTATAAAAGTTTCTAAAAATATGTAGACAATTGTTCGAAAATATGTTGGCTTCATGAAAATAAACATATTTGTTTTTAAAATTGAGGGGGATGAAGTGAATATCCATGGATCAAATGTTGATTAGTTTATAATGCAATGAAATTATTTGATCTCTCTGAACCTCACAGCTGCTGAAGCTGTATCGTTTGAAGACATTTACTTCCCTATGTTAAATTAACAACAAATTATCACAAAAGATAGAGATGCACTGGATGTTATGAATGATAAGTGGAGTTTTATTGACACTTCATTAACAGAAATACATTCATCTTGTGATTAATTATTTTCTAATGTCAGGTTGTTCCAGTTTAAAACAATGAATCCCTACATGAATGGTGAATGTCCTTGTATTATATTAGCTTATAAAGTACACATCTAATCTTCTGAATCCGTAAGTTCACATAAATCTGGACTTAACTGTAGGATACAGTACAGAGATTGAATATTAGGGCATATATACGTGTCATCACTTCAATTATTTCATAATATTGATAACTATATTAAGTATACACATACACCAGCTACCATGGAAGTCAACATAACAATCTAAACATTACTAAAAACTAGGATGATCGAACAAATAACACCAGAAGAATAACAAGAGACGAAAGATGATCAAACAAAAGATCTAACACAACAAGCAAGGAGAACCACAGAAACTAGGACCATCGAACACAACACAAGATCCAACAAAACAACCATTGGATAACTAGAGACACTAGGATGATCAAACACAAGATCCAACAAAACAACGAATGGATAACTAGAGACACTAGGATGATCAAACACAAGATCCAACAAAACAACCAATAGATAACTAGAGACACTAGGATGATCAAACACAAGATCCAACAAAACAACCAATGGATAACTAGAGACACTAGGATGATCAAACACAAGCTCCAACATAGCAACCAAAGTATAACTAGAGACACTGGGATAATTAAACACAAGATCTAACAAAACAACCAAAGGATAACTAGAGACACTAGGATGATCAAACACAAGATCCAACAAAACAACCAATGGATAACTAAAGACACTAGGATGATCAAACACAAGATCCAACAAAACAACCAATGGATAACTAGAGACACTAGGGTGATCAAACACAAGATCCAACAAAACAACCAATGGATAACTAGAGACACTGGGATAATCAAATACTAGATCCAACAATACAACCAAAAGGAAAACTATAGACACTGGGATAATCAAAGACAAGATTCAACAAAACAACCAAAGGATAACTAGAGACACTAGGATGATCAAACACAAGATCCAACAAAACAACCAATGGATAACTAGAGACACTAGGATGATCAAACACAAGATCCAACAAAAAAACCAATGGATAACTAGAGACACTAGGATGATCAAACACAAGATCCAACAAAACAACCAATGGATAACTAGAGACACTGGGATAATCAAACACTAGATCCAACAATACAACCAAAAGGAAAACTATAGACACTGGGATAATCAAAGACAAGATTCAACAAAACAACCAAAGGATAACTAGAGACACTAGGATGATCAAACACAAGATCCAACAAAACAACCAATGGATAACTAGAGACACTAGGATGATCAAACACAAGATCTAACAAAACAACCAATGGATAACTAGAGACACTAGGATGATCAAACACAAGATCCAACAAAACACCCAATGGATAACTAGAGACACTTGGATAATCAAACAGTAGATCCAACAATACAACCAAAAGGAAAACTATAGACACTGGGATAATCAACGACAAGATCCAACAAAACAACCAATGGATAACTAGAGACACTTGGATAATCAAAGACAAGATCCAACAAAACAACCAATGGATAACTAGAGACACTAGGATGACCGAACACAACATCCAACAAAACAACCAATGGATATCTAGAGACACTGGGATGGTCAAACACAAGATCCAACAAAACAACCAATGGATAACTAGAGACACT
>MJUU01035940.1:21310-36337 GCA_002080025.1 Modiolus philippinarum
ACCAAAGGATAACTAGAGACACTGGGATAATTAAACACAAGATCCAACAAAACAACCAAAGGATAACTAGAGACACTAGGCTGATCAAACAAAAGATCCAACAAAACAACCAATGGATAACAAGAGACACTAGGATGATCAAACGCAACAACCAATGGATAACTAGAGACACTAGCATGATCAAACACAAGATCCAACAAAACAACCAATGGATAACTAGAGACACTAGCATGATCAAGCACAAGATCCAACAAAACAACCAATGGATAACTAGAGACACTAGGCTGATCAAACACAAGATCCAACAAAACAACCATTGGATAACTAGAGACACTAGGATGATCAAACACAAGATCCAACAAAACACCCAATGGATAACTAGAGACTCTGGGATAATCAAACACAAGATCCAGCAAAACAACCAAAGTATATCTAGAGACACTAGGATAATCAAACACAAGATCCAACAAAACAAATAATGGATAACTAGAGACACTTGGATAATCAAGCACAAGATCCAACAAAACAATCAAAGGATAACTAGAGACACTGGGATAATCAATCATTAGATCCAATAAAACAACCAATGGATAACTAGAGAAACTGAAATAATCAAACACTTAATCCAACAAAACAACCAAAGGATAACTAGAGACACTTGGATAATCAAACACAAGATTCAACAAAGCAAACAATGGATAACTAGAGACACTTGGATAATCAAACACTAAATCCAACAAAACAACCAAAGGGTAACTAGAGACACTGGGATAATCAAACACTAGATCCAACAAAACAAACAATGGATGACTATAAACACTTGAATAATCAAACACAAGATCCAACAAACAACCAAGGCATAACTAGAGACACTGGGATGATCAAACACTAGATCCAACAAAACAATCAAAGGATAACTAGAGACACTGGAATAATCAAACACAAGATTCAACAAAACAACCAAAGGATAACTAGAGACACTTGGATAATCAAACACTAGATCCACCAAAACAACCAAAGGATAGCTAGAGTCACTTGGATATTAAAAAACTACACCCAACAAAACAAGCAGTGGATAACTAGAGACACTTGGATAATCAAACACAAGATCCAACAAAACAACCGATGGATAACTTGAGATACTGGGATAATCAAACACAAGATCCAACTAAACAACCAAAGGATAACTAGAGACACTGGAATAATCAAACAAAAAATCCACCAAAACAACCAAAGGATAACTAGAGACACTGGAATAATCAAACAAAAGATCCAACAAATTAACCAAAGGATAACTAGAGACACTGGGATAATCAAACACGAGATCCAACATAGCAACCAAATATAACTAGAGACACTGTGATAATCAAACACTAGATCCAGCAAAACAACCAAAGGATAGCTAGAGACACTTGTATATTAAAAAACTACATCCAATAAAACAAACAAAGGATAACTAGAGACACTAGGATAATCAAACACAAGATCCAACAGAACAATCAAAGGATAACATGAGACACTGGGATAATCAAACACAAGATCCAACAAACAACCAAAGGATAACTAGAGACACTGGAATAATCAAACACGAGGTCCAACATAACAACCAAAGTATAACTAGAGACACTGGGATAATCAAACACAAGATCCAACAAAACAACCAAAGGATAACTAGAGACACTGGAATAATCAAACACTAGATCCAACAAAACAATCAAAGGATAACTAGAGACACTGGAATAATGAAACACTAGATCCAACAAAACAACCAAAGGATAACTAGAGACACTTGGATAATCAAACACTAGATCCACCAAAACAACCAAAGGATAGCTAGAGTCACTTGGATATTAAAAAACTACATCCAACAAAACAAGCAGTGGATAACTAGAGACACTTGGATAATCAAACACAAGATCCAACAAAACAACCAAAGGATAACTAGAGACATTGGAATAATCAAACACAAGATCCAGCAAAACAACCAAAGGATAACTAGAGACACTTGGATAATCAAACATCAGATCCAGCAAAACAACCAAAGGATAACTAGAGACACTGGGATAATCAAACACTAGATCCAACAAAACAACCAAAAGTATAACTAGAGACACTTGGATAATCAAACACAAGATCCAACAAACAACCAAAAGTATAACTAGAGACACTTGGATAATCAAACACAAGATCCAACAAACAACCAAAGCATAACTAGAGACACTGGAATAATCAAACATTAGATCCAGAAAAACAACCAAAGGATAACTAGAGACACTGGGATAATCAAACATCAGATCAAGCAAAACAACCAAAGGATAACTAGAGACACTGGAATAATCAAACACAAGATCCAGCAAAACAACCAAAGGATAGCTAGAGACACTAGGATAATCAAACACAAGATCCAACAAAACAATCATAGGATTACTAGAGACACTAGGTTGATCAAACACAAGATCCAGCAAAACAACCAAAAGATAACTAGAGACACTGAAATAATCAAACACTAGATCCAACAAAACAACAAATGGATAACTAGAGAACTTGGATAATCAAACACAAGATCCAACAAACAACCAAAGCATAACTAGAGACACTGGGATAATCAAACACGAGATCCAACATAACAACCAAAGTATAACTAGAGACACTTGGATAATCAAACATCAGATCGAGCAAAACAACCAAAGGATAACTAGAGAGACATGAATACTAAAACACAAGATCCATAAAAGCAACCAAAAGGATAACTATAGACACTTGGATAATCATCAGATCCAACAAAACAACCAAAGGATTACTAGTAACACCTGGATAATCAAACATTAGATCCAGCAAAATAACCAAAGGATTACTAGAGACACTTGGATAATCAAACACAAGATCCAACAAAACGACCAACGGATAACTAGAGACACTGGGATAATCAAACATTAGATCCAGCAAAACAACCAAATCATAACTAGAGACACTGGGACAATCAAACATTAGATCCAGCAAAACAACCAAAGCATAACCAATGGATAACTAGAGACACTTTGATAATCAAACACAAGATCCAACAAAACAACCAAAGCATAACTAGAGACACTTTGATAATCAAACACAAGATCCAACAAAACAACCAAAGGATAACTAGAGACACTGGGATAATCAAACACAAGATCCAACAAACAACCAAAGAATAACTAGAGACACTTGGATAATCAAACACAAGATCCAACAAAACAATCATAGGATTACTAGAGACACTAGGTTGATCAAACACAAGATCCAACAAAACAACCAAGGGATAACTAGAGACACTTGGATAATCAAACACAAGATCCAACAAAACAACCAATGGATAACTAGAGACACTTGGATAATCAAACACAAGATCCAACAAAACAACCAAAGGATTACTAGAGACACTTGGATTTTCAAACACTAGATTGGGCAAATCAACCACAGGATAACTAGAGACACTAGCAAGGATGATCAAAAACTAAATCCAACTAAGCAAATATCAAATTACTAGAGACAGTAATCAAAGTCGAGATCCAACAGAATCTAGGTTAAGTAGCAACACAAAGTAATCAAGTACTAGGTCCAAGAGAACCCAAGGATGAAACTTTTAGCATGACTTTCATCATGAAGATGAAGTAATAATTTGTATGTGATCTGTTCCTGCTGTTATATTTTCTATATAAAAGTTACTGAAGTTATATAATTTTTCTTATGAAATCCTTATGACCAATCAGAATTATGTTATGTGATAATCAGCCATCTGTTGTATAATATTTAAGAAGATCAGTGCCGATTAGGAATGTTAAACCAAATTTCATATGACATATGATATCTTGCTTAATCTCACAATATTGTTTCCAATAAAACATAAAATATGTTTTAATCCTTATAAATCCAAAAGTCACTCCTATTTATATTTTTACTAATACAGCTTGTGAAATGGGATTTTTCTGTGTACTATTAAATTGATATTATTTTGTGTTGACATGGAGCATCATTGCCAAAGCTCATGATTTTGAATGAGAATTTCATTTTCATCGAAAAATTTCATACAAATTTGTTTGATTGTACATTAATTGAGGAGACCATTTTTTGGACTACAAGTTTATATTCAAGCTTATATTTTATTCACTTTGTAACTTGTAGCAATTCAATCATGTAAGTCAGCATTATGGCAAAATTAGGTCACTGTGGCCTACATTTTCAATCTGATGGACTTACAATAAAGTTTTTGGTTAGAGTACATATCTCATACACAGTGTAGGTATCAAGATCATTTTATGCAAGTGGGATGGTCTGCCGGCATCATGAGGCAAAATTAGGTCATTGTGGCCTACATTTTCCATATGATTGACTTACAATAAAGTTTTTGGTTAGAGAACATTTCTCCTACACAGTGTATATGGTAAGATCATTTCATGCAACTGGGGTGGTCGGCCATCATCATGAGGCAAAATTTAGGTCATTGTGGCCTACATTTTCCATATGATTGACTTACAACAAAGTTTTTGGTTAGAGTACATTTCTCCTACACAGTGTACATGGTAAGATCATTTCATGCAATTGGGATGGTCGGCCACCATCATGAGGCAAAATTTAGGTCATTGTGGCCTACATTTTCCATATGATTGGCTTACAACATAGTTTTTGGTTAGAGTACATTTCTCCTACACAGTGTACATGGTAAGATTATTTCATGCAACTGTGATGGTCCATCAGCATCATGAGGCAAAATTAGGCCACTCTGACCATTTCCTATAAAGTGGAGTAACTATTTATATTTCCCTTTGATCTTTATATATTTTGAAATCTCAGGCATGTTTCTTCTTCCCAAAACTTGTCAGCACTCAGTTTAAGTTCCTATTTCATATTAGATATTGGTATGAACTGTTGAAGGACTCTTGTTATGTGCTCCATTTCTATGTTATAGTTTTATTTCAGTTAATGATGTTGTGGTTGTATGATGGAGTAAACACATGACTTATCTTTATTTATAACTTGATCAATTACCATTCCAGATATTTATAGATCACTGTTATAAAACCTTCAGAAATGTTTACTGTTGCCCTTCAAACTTAGTTTTTGTTTCTTTGATACATCTTTGTTTTGCTTTTGAGTGTATTGAGGAAAACATCACTGTCTGTCATGTCTTAATTGTTTCCAGTTTGCTTTGAACAATTTGTTTTTGTCTGACAATAATAACAAACAAATAATGGCCTCACAGAGACTCTGAAACCTTAGCAATTGTGTTATTTCAGTTCTAGTTTGGTATAAATATTTAATATCAGTTTTCACAACAGTTATTGACTCGGGAATAATATGTGCTTTATAAATTATATAACTTTGAAATTTGAATAGATAGTGAAACCTGGCTTCCAAACAGAGATGAGACAGAGCTTTGTATGTAAGGGTGATACCAAATAGTCTTTAAGCAAATAGATACAGGGAGTTTTTAACCCAGAGTTTGAAGTTGATTTTCATGCCCTAGATTGAGGATTGGGGGGCAAATTATACTTGTCAATGTCTGTCTGTCTATCTGTCTGTGTGTCTGTCTGTGAGTCAGAAACTTTAACTTTTTCAGTAAATTTCGAACTGAGCAGGGTAGGCTTTTCAAACTTAGCCAGTGTATAGATCTAGTCAAGAGGAACATAAATATGCAAAAAAAGGTCAGGTCAAAGGTTGAGGTCACAGAGGTAAAAAAACGTGCACTTGAAGTAAAGGAGCTTATGGGAGCATATTGTAGTGTTTCACAAACATATCTTGTCTTGTTTATGAATTTTTTTTTTTTTTCATTTATCATCTGATTACCATCTAGCTCATTAAACCTGTTCCAATACTTTAACCACTTGTAAACTTTTTACAAGTATATAACATCAAAATATAATGGAGTATATTGACAAACAGTTGTGTAATTATATCCTTGATAGACAGCCTGTAGGTATAGTCATGATATAATAGACATCAGACCACAATTAATTCCCTTTACTCGTGGTATACGAATATAGTTCCAAGTAATAAAATATCTAATTTTTTTACGATTTTTTTTCTGTGACTTGTGTTGAAAATCTTAATATTTTTTCGTGTTAATATGATAGTAGAAGGGCTGAACTTTATTGTAAACACGGTATTTATTAGATTTTGTAGAAAGGAAGTTGTGATGAGGAAAAAGTTCAAAGGTTAAAAATTGTGTTCATTTTGAGATTTTGGTCACTGATCATACCCCATGGTTGTTTATGATGTTGCCACGGAAAAAAACAGCGATGGATTTTTCTGATTTTGGGATATGTTTCTCTTCTGACATCATATATTATGTGGTGCGAGTTTCATTTCAATAATGCCGGTGCGATTTTTTTAATATGTCTTTATTTTTACAAAGAAAGCACGGGAAAAATAATTGTGGTCTGAGGCCTAATAGAAGGGGGGATGAAAAACACACAAAATGACATTTGTCGCCTCACGTTGACAGTATGCGCATGAAAATTGACAGTTTGGTGCATTTTCACCAGAGCTACCTGACGATATCACCAAAAATGCCGAATTCAAAACGATTTAAAATGAAAATAAAACTTTTTTAAATAAAATTTAAAAATTTTAATTGTATTTAAAATCTGCAAATAATAAGGTCACAAAAACGTTTTATGCGCAAAAAAGGACTAGTTTTGAAATGTACACACATTAAAAGAGATATTATAATTTATTTCATCCAGATAATCCAAGAAATGAGAAAGTTATAAGGGTAAACAGATACCCCTTAGTGCGTGTATGTGATCTAATGAAAAGGTAAAAAAATAGCACTGGGTGGGGTCATACAAAGTGCCGTAACTTCNCGAGCTACAAGGGGTCAAAGGGGCCAAAATTGCAACTGATTCAAGCTCTTTATTGTGTCCATTTAATTACTGTATCAAGCTCTTTACTGTGTCTTCATTCATTTGAATTGCACTCATGTTCAAATTTCAGTATTCGACATGCTGCGGTCGTATCATGCTGCGCTCGGCGTAGCCCTTTATTTTTTTCATTTATCATCTGATTACCATCTAGCTCATAAACCTGTTCCAATGCTTTAACCACTTGTAAACTTTTTACAAGTATATAACATCAAAATATAATGGAGTATATTGACAAACAGTTGTGTAATTATATCCTTGATAGACAGCCTGTAGGTATAGTCATGATATAATGAATCATTACTGATGTCATTGATTGGAAACAAGTGCACTTCAGTCCCAGTTAATTAACCCAGTTATTTCTTGTAGTGCAAGATTTGTGTATTGTGTTGTTATATGAAATTCATTCTCTGCACCACCTTCAAGGATGTTTGTTGCATATTGTCAAATACATATATTCTCAAATAGAGATATATTTGGCAAGAATATAGTATACTGAGTCAAAATAGGCAAAACCACTAACCTGTTAATATAGAAAAAAAGAAGGGAAACAGGGAATGTGTCTAAGAGACAATGACCCAAAGGGGAGTAATAACAACCATAAGATCTTCAGTGAATGGTGAGGAAACCCCACACCCAACGGCAGGTCGGAGTCGGCCCCTAAATAAAGAGTTATCAAGTTCAGCGAAATAAACATCATCCTAGATTCCTATAGACATAAAATAAACAAAGTAGAAAACAGACAAGACACACAAAGGCTTAATAAATTTCCTGATTTAGGACAGGCGCAAACCTGCTGCGGCAGGGTTAAACTAGTTTTATTGGGCCCAAACCTTCCCCCTATAGCCAATGTGATAAGTAAAGAAATACAATCGTAACAACAGTAAAATTCAGTTAGCAGTAGAATATGCTTGTTTATGAAATTTGAATGATTGCCATGGTGATTACAGTTTTGAAGGGAAACCAAAACATTGATTACATAATTTACCACTTATTATCTAGTAAAAACAATAATACCAGTTTTGTTATATTAAGCCCTTTTGTTGGATACAAAATATGAAATTCTAATACCAAAGCTAATTTTATTGGTCAAAACAAACTGTCACATGCATTGTACATAGTATCTTCCCTTTACTGTTCTGACGACATAAGACAAAAATATGACATGAAATTGTTTGATTGCATTAGAGTCACAATTACATTACAATATTTGAATATCCGAGGGCGTCAATCTTGATTTGAGCTCTGCTACATATTGCCAGCAAACTGGAATTTAGACTAAATCTACTATTGTATGCCCTCTGATATTCCATCTGTCTAAAAAATTTGCTGTTTACTCAAAAATTTAGCAACACTTTTGTATAATGTGTTATTTACTCCTTAACCATGTTGTTACTCATCAATATCTCTTGCTCATTCCAAACCCTTATGTTCTCCACTACTCATCAATCTATTTTTACAACAAACCTCAATGTTCTCAATCTAATCCCAATGTTCTCTACTTCTCAATTTGCTGTTTACTTCAAACCCAATATTCGTTTTGTTGTTTACTTGAAAATCTATTGTTCCTTACTAGTACTCAACCTCTTGTTTACTCAAAACCATATCTTCTTCAACTTAACATATACCCTTTATCCAGTGTATTTTACTTCCTGGTTTTATATCAGAGCATTCAAGAAACATTGACACCCAAACTTGTTTTATCTTAATCAGGAAAAAGCACTTGTTGCAAATTGATTAATACATTAAAAAATTGATGATAGCAGTGATTTTGTGATTAGTACTAATTTGTGAGTTAACTATAGCCATGCCAAAGGTGTCAAGATTATAGAGCCATTGGAATTCAGGAGTTATTTTAGGAAAGTCAGTTTATTATTGTTAGGAAATGGAATGAGACATGGGGTAAATGTCATGTTCATTATAACATTCCAAACCTTTAGAACAATGCAACACAACCCACTTCAGCGATAGCACCAAAAATATGTAAATAACTGATTTGTACTCAAGATCTGATGTAAGTTTACTTTGAAAAGTTACCATGCAGAATTTTTTTCTGAAAGAATGAAGGAATCATGATATTTTTTTTCATCAGTTGTAAATTTGACCAATAGGGTCTGTAAGTCTCGTCACATGACCAACGTGAATGAATGAGAAACGTGTTTACCGGGTCCAGTAACTTATGTAGTACTATGGGGGAATGGTGGGGTTTTCGATTCACAGATCAAATTAACCATAGAATTCATTTTCTATGAACCAACATATTTTTAAATTAATGAATTATGACCTTAATTACCTTAACTTGGATAGAAATCAAATAAAAATAGCCATTTTCTTGAAGCGGCATAGTCTCTATCAACCAGGCTCTTCCAGCTATGGTAGATATCCCAATGTAAAGCGTCTAATCAATCCCGACTTTGTGATGTTGAGAAAAATGTCCCGGAAGTGAAATCGGTTGACTGATTAAATGTGCGTTCTGCATAGTGACGTCATAAGTTTCCAGATTTATAAAGTGAAAGTAGAACGAGACTTATAGACCCTATAATCAGCCATTAAATGTTTGCTAATATTTCCTCACATAATTCTAGGCACTTTCAGTATAACAGTTGTGACTTAGACTTACTTTTTGTGCTTGAATGACCGAGCTAGGTTTAATTCCTGATCTTAGTTTGTGTTTAAGCACTGCAATGGAATGCAGTTCAAATGATCTTTTTATAGTAGATGCTAATGACTGAAACTTGCTTATTTAAGCAAGAATTGAACAACAAGCAGTTGACGGAATAAGTCTTTTTTTTTCATCATATTTGTGTGAAATATTTTGTTTTCTTAACCAATTTGTTATTATATAAATTATATTGAAATAGGTACCATATCCTTAGGAGATATTATCTTCAGCTAATTTCTTTAGTTCCAATTTATATTCTTTTTGTTCTGTCGTAATAGTCTTTTATAAATGAGTACCATAATCTTATTATTGCACTGATTTTCACAAAATTTTAATTAAATGTTCTTTAATAATGATTTTTCACAACGGTATTGTTTTGATGTATCCAACATAAAATTAAATGATTACCATCGCCATGAAAAAATGGATAAATATACATTTACCAGATGAAATTAAGTTGATTTTTATTTTGATGAGAAATTTATTTGCCTATCTCTGTATTAATCTTCACAACTCTTGGGAGAAAAAAAAATCATTATTGGAAAAAATCTAATTTCACACTGAATAAGAATGATGTCTTAATTGTATTTGTAAAACTTTATGTAATATAATTTTTAGTTATCTGATTTTAAATATGGAATGGATTTTTGAATACATCTGAAAGTCGATTTCCTTTCTGTTGTTAAGAAATGGCTTTAGACTAATGCAAAGAAGATGTTTTGCAAAACCCAGAAGACAACATTAGAGGTGTTATATCAATTAGTTTGCTTGTCTTGAAGTGAAGAGGCTACAATGACCAGATCTGACCTTTCAGTTTACCTGAGATGTGTACATTTGTATGTATGATAAAAGTTAATTTGTCACACCTGAGCAGTTGTAGATTTAAATGACCAGTCTCTGCTGTTGACAAGGAGAAAAAAAATTGACTGCACATGTTTTTCAAATTGGTAGGAGGAATTTTGCAAACTAGTTGAGGAGTAGGAATACTTAGACCCCGTTTACACTTGCAATTTAGATTAATCTTTGTGAGATCGATCCTAAAAAGATCGATCTTTGCTAAGTGTAAACGGGTTAGATCGATCTTCAATCAGACTTAAATAGACCACATTCAGACATAGTCTCAAAAAGGTCGGTCTTTTTTTAATCGATCTTTCTTCAAATGTAAAACGCTAAGATCGATCACGATCGATCTTTATAAAGTGAAACTATAAAAATTGAGTATTTACACATGTTTCAATGACGGTTTGTACAACATATGCAGAAGGAAAGTGGAGAACCTTGGACTCGTGCAAAACTGTTTACATAATTTAACTTTTTTGTGACCAATGGATGCAGGAATAAATAGAGAAAACATCGCGAAGAAACCTGGACTATTTTTAAACAAATTTAAGGGCATAAAGCACCGTCTGTCCCATTATTTTAAATATTTCTATCTATTTTCCTATTTTTGTTTATTTCTATTACAAGGGACACATGAATCTACTTGAGATCGACTCAAATTATAGTGTGAACGTACCGTTCTCAAAAAGATCGATCGAGATCGATCTTGCACTTTTCAATGTAAATGCAAACCAATCTTTTTTAGATCGATTCAAATTGAAACAAGTGTTAACACGGTCTAATATTCATTCTCTACAAACATGTTGAAATTTACACTCAGATAAAACACAGATATAAAGCCACCCTCAAAATTCACACTTGGGCTACAACTCATGTGTAAACCCACATTGATATGTACAGTTGGAGTACAATACATATGTACAATACTGACAGTTGGCGTCTGTAACCATGACTTTTCTCTACAACTTATCAGTATGAGTTGGCCACAAATCACAATATTTTCTCTTTCAAAAAAATTTATCAGGCATAATTTAGGTTTCTTTAGAGTCAACAAAAAGACAACAAATTGTAAGACTGTCTCATTTTTGGAAAACAACTGAGCAAAATCTATAATTTTTATCGGGAAGTTTTCTTATTTCATGACAAGTGTAAAAACATTTAAAACAAGTTTCATGAAATTATACTGACTGTGTTTTACCTCTGGTCATGGGAAAACATATTCTATATTTTAGATTGTCATTGTTAAAGATCCATCATCTCTTTTAAATAAAACTACCTGTTTCAAAAAACATGGTCAATGAATATTCATTTCAGCTGATGACAACAATTCCAGGCTGCTCAGCTGTGACCATTCAGTTTACCAGAGATTTGCCCATTGGTTTTTTCGGTAAAAGTAAAATGGTCACACCATAGCAGCTGTAAATTTCAATATCCAAGTTCCACCTTTGGTCCAATGAAAAGAAAAAAAAACTGACTTCAGATGTTTAGTAGAACAAAATTTAAAAATTGATTGAAGGATATTAGGTGTTCAAGGTCATAGTAGATCCTGTATAATTAAAAAAAAATGTGCATATCTTGTTAAATTAATTTTCAAAAGCAAGCAACACTTTTAAACACATTGAAAAATTATTGAGCTTGTGAAAAATTTCATGTATAACTAGTTCTTTATAATCTGGTTGATTATTTTGTATCAATTATATATAAGAATAGTAGAAAATATATTGCTTATTTTTCAATAATTATCAGTTTTTAATGAGAGTTTCAGTTCAAAAAACCAGAGAAATAGAAATACAGGAAATTAATTAAATTGGAAAAGCTTTTATGAAAAAAATTAAATTTTTAAGTAATCATTAATTTTTTTTGTCGTTTCGAATTGAAAAAGTGATTAATTACCAATGATGTCATTTTCTATGTGGTTAAATATATATTCTTACCTGTTAATTAAATAATTCCCAACTAAGTGCTGTCTCTAACAGATTGTATACACTGTATAATGATAAAACTTCTTCAATGATTGGTCTTTACAAGTGTTAGGTAGGAGGTATCCTTCATTGATTAAATTGTTTAAAAGGAACTACTGTCAAAATCAAATTAATTGTTCAAACTGAAATTGGCAAATGACTATGATCAGTATGGTTAGATGTATTGGTTATCTGTAGATTGAAGTGTACATGGTTTTAATTTGTAACAAACATCAAAATGAAACAGATTTTTAATTTAGAATTTTATGTAGAATTCTTGGGAATGGGAAGCAGGTTGTCATCTTGGCAAATATTCCAGAGGAACTGATACTGTTAATACTGCATATGTCATCTTGGTAATTATCCTGTAAAATTGATCTTTTTAAGAAGTATTTTAAGAAGTAGAGTTTTCTTAGCAATTATATGTACTTCTAAAAACTCTGGAAATTTTCAAAATTGTCACTCTAACAATAGGTAAAAAACAAATTTGCTAGGTCTCTGACCTTATTTGCAAAATATTTTGATGCCCTTGCCTTTAGGTGACTGAGGCATTTAGTGTTACCCTTGTCTGTCTGTACATCCATCTGTAAGTACCTCCAAAAATTTTCATCAAGGATTTCTCAGCTTGTGTATGTAGTAATGATTTGATATTTTGTCTAAAGCTTTAGTATGATTATTTTTACTGTGTCTCCCCTTTTCAAGTCAATCATCCATCACTCATTTTCTTCCTGTTTGCCAATATTTTTCTGGCAGGGGCATCGGTGTCCCATGGACACATTTTCTTTTAATGTTTTAAACATGGCTTGACAAATAAATAAAGGTAAACACATAGAAATTTTCTAGAAGGTAAAAATGTAACAAACTTATAGATATTCTTGTGTGACATAACATGGGAAAATATTGCTACTAACATGTATACCTTATACTATTATACAGCAGTAGAATTTATGAGCTTAGTGTATCTATAACCTGGTTTGTTTAAGCTTCTGTTTAATATTTTATGTCCCCAACGCAATGATGTATAGATGACATAGGTGGACTTAAAATGTGTTATTATCAATTCACATGGGACTTAAAGTAAAATATAACTTGTCAAACAACTATGTGAGCATGAATTCTCACGATTCATTACAAGTCTCATAATTTTATTACAAGTATCATAATTCTTTGCAAGTCTCATAATCCATTACAGTCTCATAATTCATTACAAGTCTCATAATACTTTACAAGTCTCATAACCCATTACAAGTCTCGTAATCCATTACAAGTCTCATAATCCATTACAAGTCTCATAATTCTTTGCAAGTCTCATAATCCATTACAAGTCTCATAATCCATTACAAGTCTCATAATCAATTATAAGTCTCATAATTCTTTGCAAGTCTCATCATTCATTACAAGTCTCATAATCCATTGCAGGTCTCATAATTCATTATAAGTCCCATAATCCATTACAAGTTAGTCTCATAATTTTTTTCAAGTCTCATAATTTATTACAAGTCTAATAATGCATTACAAGTCTCATAATTTATTACAAGTCTCATAATTCTTTGCAAGTCTCTTAATTCTTAACAAGTCTCATAATCCATTACAAGTCTCATAATCCATTACAAGTTCCCATAATCCATTACATGTCTCATACTTAATTACAAGTCTCTTAATTCTTTAAAAGTCTTATAGTCCATTACAAGTCTCATAATTCATTACAAATCTCATAATTCATTACAAGTCTCATAATTCATTACAAGTCTCATAATCCATTACAAGTCTCATGATTCATTACAAGTCTTATAATCCATTACAAGTCTCATAATTCATTACAAGTCTCATAATCCATTGCAAGTTCTCATAGTTCATTACAAGTCTCATAATTTATTACAAGTTTCATAATTATTTGCAAGTGTCATAATCCATTACAGTCTCATAATTATACCCCTGTTCCGAAGGAGGGGGTATACTGTTTTACCTCTGACCGTCCATCCATCTGTCCATCCATCCGTCCGTCATTCCGTCCGTTTGTCACACATATTTTCGTCGCGATTTTCTCAGCAACTACACATGACAGCCACTTGATATTTGGTATGGTGCATCAGTATGGGGTCCTATACTGTGCCTCCCCTTATCGGCTTTATCAGATTACCACTTCCTGTTTGTCTACTTTGTGCTTTTTTTTGCTTTTATTTTCAAAATTGTCACTTTTTTGTCACATTTTTCTTAGCAACTACACATGACAGCCACTTGATATTTGGTATGGTGCATTACTATGGGGTCCTATACTCCGCCTCCCCTTTTCGGCCATATCGGATCATCACTTCCTGTTAAACGACTTTGTGTCTTTTTTTACTTTCATTTTCAAATTTTGGACTTTAAAACTTCATCGCATTTTTTCTCAGCAACTACACATGACAGCCACTTGATATTTGGAATGGTCCATCAGCATGGGGTCCTATATTGTGCCTCCCCTTTTCGGCCATATGAGATCACCACTTCCTGTTTACCGACTTAGTGCCTTTTTATACGCCCGTCGAAAGACGGACGTATTATGGTATACCCTCCGTCCGACCATTAACTTTTTGGTTTCCGGAGATTTTTTCTGTAACTGCTTGACATATTGAATTCATATTTGGTATATGACTATATCTAGGTGAGATACAGATCAAGTTCGAATTTG
>MJUU01035942.1:0-15067 GCA_002080025.1 Modiolus philippinarum
CAAAACCCCTACCCGAAATTATCCAGGTCAGGCCAAATTTGACACCCGAGTTTATCCAAAAAACTAAAATAATGACCTGAATTTATCCAAAGGGGATGTGCTAATCAAAAGATTAATGCCTAATTTAATGTATTAACTGTGAAAGGGTATAGAATAAATGCACATGAGACGAAGTCTCTAGAAAAACAAGGTAAAACAAGCAATGTTGTTCTTCATCTTGTAGTCCTACTGTATATAAGGATTATTCCTTGGTATATCAGTAAGACACATTTGTCGTTTATCTCCATGCATGTATTGTAATAAAACTTAAGATTGACTGGGTGGAGTTTGCCTTAAACTTTGAACTGGGATAAATCTACTTTTTTCAGTTTAGTGCCAACATTAGTTGTTAAAAGATTAAAATCAAATTAATCATTAATGATCATGTAGTTATTTGTATAGCGAACACTTTTCAAAAATAAATAGTTTGTAATTTGTATGCCCCAAGATATAAATAGGAACATTCACCAATCAAACAATTATTGGTCTATTTAAAAGATCACCCTGCATTTGGTCTATTGTACCTAGTGCTGTTTTTGAATGATCAAATCCTGAATAACAGGTACATGTAACTCCGCCCAGTGAACCTAATCTTTTCTTACAATACCCAAAAAAGACAAAAGTTAAGTGTAAATCTAGTTTCTGCATATGGCCATTTCGACAACTTATGTCTTTTTAGTGCAGATCATATCAAAACATTTGGAAATCCATAAACCGATATATGTGTAAAAATGATAAGAGATCAAATATCCAAAAAGAGCTAAATAGGAAAGCCAATATCAGGTAATGACAGAGCTATGAAAGGGATACTCTTTATTTTCAAACATTTTTTAAATTCAGATATTGTTATATTCCAAATGAATCGGTGTTCGGCCAAGGACCGAAGTACTGGCTGCTGGGTTGGTGAATACCATCGAGACTTACAGTCATATCTTATATATAGGCCCCTCTTGATATTGAAATTTAAATTATCTTCCTTCGTCCATAACTAACTTGATACAGGGAGAAAATCATTTCGTCAATATGATGAAAATGTAAAATCATAATAACTAAATACATATTTCAGTTTCTGCAGATGGCCGTCTCTTCAGTGTCTAAAAAATCAAAACGTATGGAAAATTTATAATCGAAAACTGTATAAAGTCTATAAGAGAACAATTAACCAAAGGGATAACATTTTTTTCTACTTTGATAATAAACACTTAAGTCATAGAACAGTCTTTCTTTGATATGCAAATAAATTACACTGGGGAGATGTTTAACTCTTTGGATACCAAGATTACTTAAATGTCTAGATATATACAATACAGCTTCGTCCCTCTCTCAACGGCTTTCACTGGGCGCACATTCAGTATTGAAGGAGCGACGCCAAAATAGTAATGCTAATCAAATGTGAATCTAAAAATTCTGGAAACATTAGCTATAGCATTTCCTTAATCTCCAACACTGCAAAACTACTAGCAGCAGTTTAAACACCGGGTTTTTCTTCATTTTTTCTGAAATGACATTTAAATTGACGGTTACCAAAGCTTTCTTAATTCTGATCAACTCGTGAAATGATATAACCATTTCTTCGATAAGGTTATTGAAGAAGAAACTTCTCCTTGAATAAAATACACAAAAATTATGCAAAATGTTGCAGCAACACTGAATTTTTTTTTTATTTTGTTAAACTTGTTCTTTTGCATGTCCAATTTGAAAAATGTATATTTTGAAAGTTATCACAATATTGACAAATGTTACATGAAGTGTTTTTAAATACACCGTAAAACATTTGCTTTCTGTAATTCAATATTTTAAATGTTTGCATGTATGTCAGATTTGTAAAATTCATTTGTTATGATATTTAGCATTGAATTGGAACATAACGTAGATATTATATGAGCACCCGTGAAGCTCGGTTGTTTAAAACTGACCAGTTTTATGATTTTCATGCTTACCCTTCCGGAGCACCTGATGATACCTCGGTTTTTATAGGGGTTCACACTGCTAGTGCGAATAGTTTTGTGGCGTTCTTGTTCATTTTTGTTTATTTGTTTTGTCTTTGTCATACTGTCTCAATTCGTGTTACTGTTAATTGCCGTGGTTTTAGATTTATGATTTTAGAATTTCCCCTTTCCTCGTTCTTGCTTCGGTATTCGTTTGCCGATGTATTTCAGAATTCTTTTATACGTAATTGAACGTCCATTAAAAAGTATTTGTTTTTGTGCAGTCAGATTACTGTTTTTTCCTACAGTACATGTACTAAAAATTATTAAACTAAAAAATTGTCGCTCTGTCCTAAGCTGATATATGCCAATAGGGTTTTTTTGTTTTGTCAGCTTTTTCAAATAGTTTGATTTCTAGACCTTCTTCTATTGAACTGAGGAAAGATAAGTTTTCCAAAAAGGGCCATTTGCATGAATTAAATTAAATGCACCGTCATATTTTGTTCTGTTAATTTTTTTTCCTTAATTGCATATTTTTAATTGGTCTAAATTGTCACAAATGTCTATATTAGCTTTTATGACAATCAAAGTTTGAATTGAATTGAAGTGTTTATAAATATGGTTCCTTTGAACCATTATAATTTACAAACGTTTCAATTTTATCCTAGATGAACATTACCATCTGTTAATGCGACCACCATCAACAAAAATTTAAAAAAAAACGCATAACGTGTAACATGTAAAGAACTTTGTTGAATGTTAAAAATTTCCAGTTTCGGGAAAAGAGGAACTTTGGGTAGGCTAATTGTTCAAAACATGTTTGTGCACGAACAGTCGAATTTCTTCGTTCAACGAATTTTAAAATGAAACTTCAACATAAAAAGTTTGGTACAATTTGTTTAAAACTGTTTCGGTTTTTAGTTCTCCATTTAGATTCTATTGGTTACTTGTTCTTTATCGTCTTTTATAAATCCTTCGGGTTATAGTCTTCAAAATGTTTTGAACTGCACTGAAGAGATATTAGCTGTCGAAATGACGATCTGCAGGAACTCAGTTTTCTGTTACTTGGTTTGATTTAAACTTATTTCATTTTCAAAAAAGCAAAAAGGGATTGGACACTGTTACTTGGTAGTAAGTGATTTATTGTCCCTCGCCACACTAAGGCGGTAGGACATATTTATGGTACTATTTATGGTCTCAATCTGTGTGTCCGTCTGTACGTCTGTCCAACTGTAATTCACACTTTCTTGTGGACGTAAGTCCTCAGAAACCGCTTCTCGGATTTCATTCATATTTTACAGGATTATTAGTCACCATATTCTTGGATCATATCGCCTCGCCATTACCAATGGTAAAATTTTGTAGGAGTTATGGGAATTTAAATACAGTCTTATACAGTGGCAGATATTGTAGACGCAACTCCTAGGAAAACCCTATGTACTAAATCATAGAGATTTATATGACTAATATCAAACTGAAATTTCTAAAAAGGGGTATTGATATTAATGTGAAGAAGTATTCAATATTTTTAAAGAATCAAAGTTCTCAATAACACATTACAAAATAAGAGTCAAAATGAAACCTTAGAATAAAAAAAAATACAATTTTGGCAAATTTCCTGAAACTCTTAAAAACTTCTTATTTTTGTTGATTCTACTTAGCAACAGTACATACCTTTCAGTTGCAGTAGTTCTTTTCAATCATGTTTATATTTCATCATGTATTACCCAAATTATTAGGGGACCCCTGTCCAAATTATTTTGGAATGATGGTCTGAAATGGGTTGTAATGGATAGTGGCTTTTTCGGTTGTCATGAAAACCAAACCAGAACAAGAGGCTCTCAAGAGCCTGTATCGCTCACCTGGTCCTTGATTAACATAGGCATTTTATGTTAAAGCCAATATATATGTATATAATAAAACTATAGTTCCAATATGGCCAATTTAAGGGGAAAGACGTCTGTTAGTGTTCCCCATGGGTCCAATGTTCAAATATGTTCCCTGCTGGCAGCCATCTTGGATAAACTGGGAACCTCAAAAAAAAACATTTTTTCTTTTGAGGGATCCACAGAAAAACTATTTTGATCAAGTTTGATTCCACTGGCTTAGTGGTTTCAGTGGAGAAGATCTTTGAATGAATTTTCCGACAGGGTCCAATGTTAAAAATATCTTCCCTGCTGGCGGCCATCTTGAATATCGCGCCGACCTGAAAAACAGCCTTTTTTGTAAGGGACCACCAAAGGACTATTGTGGCCAAGTTTGATGTCAATTTGCTCAATAGTTTCAGAGGAGAAGATCTTTGAATGTGTTTTCCCATAGGGTCCAATGTGAAAATTATGTTTCCCGCTGGCGGCCATCTTGAATATCGCGCCGATCTGAAAAACAGCCTTTTTGTAACGAACCACCGAAGGACTAATTCGGCCAAGTTTGGTGCCAATTGGCTCAGTAGTTTCAGAGAAGAAGATCTTTGAATGTGTTTCCCATATGGGTCCAATGTTAAAACTATGTTCCCCGCTGGCGGGTATCTTGGATATTGCGCGGACCTGAAAAACAGCTTTTTTTTGTAAGGGACCATCAAAGGACTTGTTGCCAAGTTTGGTGCCAATTGGTTTAATAGTTTCAGAGGAGAAGATCTTTGAATGTGTTTTCCCATAGGGTCCAATGTTAAAACTATGTTTCCGCTGGCAGTGATCTTGAATTTCGCGCGGACCTAAAAAAACAGTTTTTTTGTAAGGAACTACCAAAGGGCTATCGTGGCCAAGTTTGGTGCCAACTGGCTCAATACTTTCAGAGAAGAAGATCTTTGAATGTGTTTCTCAAAGTGTACATTGTTAAAACTATGTTCCCCGCTGGCGGCCATCTTGGATATCACGCGGACCTGAAAAACAGCTTTTTTGTAAGGGACCACCAAAGGACTATTGCGGCCAAGTTTGGTGCCAATTGGCTTAATAGTTTCAGAGGAGAAGATCTTTGAATGTGTTTTCCCATAGGGTGGAATGTTAAAACTATGTTTCCTGCTGGTGGCCATCTTGGATATCGCGGAGACCAGAAAAAACAGCTTTTTTGTAAGGGACCATTTAACGACTATTGTGGCCAAGTTTGGTGCCAATTGGCACTGTAGTTTCATAGGAGAAGATCTTTGAATGAAAAGTTTACGCCAGACGGACGAACGACGGACGCAAAGTGATAGCAAAAGCTCACCCTGGCATTAGCCAGGTGAGCTAAAAATGAAATTTGCAAAAAATACTGCTAAATATTTTTAAATGATTTCAGCAATATGTTTAAACTAGATAAAAAGGGATCCTCTGACCAATTTTTTTCTTAAAAGTGAAACCCAAATGTTTTGATTTCAGAATTGTATTACCTAGATTACAAGGGGAAGCCCTGCCCAATATTTGCCTTTTTGAAATAGTGGTCTGAAATTGGTTGTCATGGATAGTGGAGTATTTGTTTGCCATGGAAATCAAAGCAGGAAACTGAAATATAGAAAAAAGTATTTTGCTTCATATTTTATATATTTTCAGCAATATGCAAAAACTAGATTATATGGTGGTTCCCTAGCCATTTGGGGGGGGGGGGGGGGGGGCTCTTTATATTGTTGTTTCAACATTATTTCAATACTTATATTATGAGTAGAACTCCTTCCCAATTTTTTAAAGGAGCTAAATGGTTTGAATTCAACAATATGACTATCTATCATATAAGGGATAATCCTGCATTTTTTTCTTTTTTTAAGAGAGATTGTCTGAGATGGGTTTTGATAGACAGTCGGATGTTTGGTTGCTATCGAAACCAAACAGGCGCGCTGATATTATAGACAAACTTCTGCTACATGTTATATATTGATTTCAGGAATTTATGTAAACCAAAACCTTGCTCTTGCATCTCAAATGCTTTTTTAAGATTTTATTCCCATATTAAGAAATCTCGTTTTTAACCTGTACTACACGTGAATCTAGTTACGAGCAAAGGACATACGGCTAGACGTAGCAATTTTGTTACCACTGGGTTTATGCTCCTTGCTTGTTGAATGTTGCTCCTCGAGTGCCCCATCAGTCCAGTACTTTAGTGTTTGGGCAATGACCAGAAAAACTGTTTTACTCAAGTTAAAGTTGGGGGAGAAAAAACTCTTAGAGGGTGTGTCTCATGTGCATTTACTCCATAACCTTTCATTGGTAATTGAATTGAAACACATGTAATAGCAGGAAAAAAATGCAAACAAGTATTCTGTTTTTACATTGTATTTTCAAATATCATTTTTATAGATTCATTTTTAGATTTTTATCTGCACTGAAGAGACATAAGTTGTCGAAATACGCATATGCAGAAACCAAATTCACAGTAAGTTCGGTGTTAAGTTATTTATAATTTTAAAAATATTTAATGTAGCGATCGTAGTGAGTGGAATATAACGACTGGATTATTCGGGTTACCTGTTTAGTAATTAACATACACGAATGTATAATTGAAATGAGGGGTTTGTATAAGCACAATATATGCTTATCCAGAGTTTAAGTAAGCTGTTCAGAGTTATCCAGAGTTTTAGTAAGCTGTTCAGGTTTATCCAGAGTTTTAGTAAGCTGTTCGGGTTTGTCGGGCTTCTTAGAGGATTTTAACGTTATACTCGTATAAAAGCAAAAAAGCCCCATACGTTCGTAATATGTCCCTATGGTTCGAACTGACGTGTATTTGTGAATCCTTATTGTACATGTCTGAAAATAGCCTTTTGTGTCAAAACCTTTTTTTTCTTTTTTTAGCGAGTGTTTTAATATTTGCTCTAGGAAATAGTAAACCATTTGAAAAGTGGGTGTATAAAGTAATAGGGTTGTCCATTCGTCCCTCCGTCTGTAACACCTGAGGGTATCCATTTCTTATCCGCCACTCCTCCTGAACGAATGAATGGATTTTCATGAAACTTTAATACAGTCTGCATGACAAAATGTAGATGTACATTTCCTATTTTAGAATTTGGTTTGATTGATTTTTTGGGTTTCCCATAGCCCATAGCAAAACATGTACTTAGCCATTACATTACAAGTGGATACACATCTCTTATCCGCTATTCCTCCTGAACGACTAAATGGATTTTCATGAAACTTTTACGCAGTCTTTGAGACATGATGTAGATGTGCATTTTCTATTTGATTTGATTTATTTTGTTGGTTTCCGATAGCAAATAATTGACTGGCCATTTCAAGTGGGTACTCATCCCTAATCCGCTACTCCTCCTGAACCACTTAATAGATTTTCATTAATTTTTAACACAGTCTTTTTGACATTATGTAAATGTGCACCTCCTATTTCAGAATTTGGCTTGATTGATTTTTTTTATTTCTGGAATCCAGTTGGGGAGCGAGGGTATATATTAGTGAGCTTTGCACACAGTTTCTCTAGTTTAATTATATATAAATTGGAGTTATTTATTTTATTAAAAGGTTTATGTACTTTTATTAAGTTTTTATGATCTAATTCAAGCTCATGAAAAATATTCATGGCAAATGTGTACCAATATATCGGCAAACGAATACCGAAGCAAGAAAGGGGGAATTCTAAAATCATAAATCCTAAATCACGTCTATTCTATCAAACACGAATTGAGACAGTAAGACAAAGAAAAAACAAATAAAACAAAAAAAAGAACAATAAGCAATGAAGAGATATGGAGTAAATATACATGAGATAAAGTCTATT
The DNA here is from genome assembly GCA_002080025.1 of Modiolus philippinarum. Taxonomy (NCBI): domain Eukaryota; kingdom Metazoa; phylum Mollusca; class Bivalvia; order Mytilida; family Modiolidae; genus Modiolus; species Modiolus philippinarum. Next base: position 7,659 of record MJUU01035942.1, read on the forward strand.
CAAATACATTGGAAAACCAAGCAATTGTACAACGCTTTATTGTAGTTTTTCATCTTGAAATAACCATAGGGCCTTCAACAATGAGCTATGCTAATACCTCATAGAAAGTTCAAGAGTGCCACCAGCAGCGGTTTGAGCCGAATTCATTGCTAGATGTCGAGCACGCTACATTTATGTTTTAAACTCAATAATACATTACGTTATCATTTCACTTTTCATGACGTTGAAAGATTATTTTACCAGTGGATTTATATAATCAGTATTTATTCGAGTAAAATATATTATAATCTGGGGCCTGCTTAATGAACGTGTCTCAAGATAAGATATATCTAATGATTGTCTTAAGACACATCTTTGTCCTAAGATATGTCTTAAGTTTGTCCAAAATGATGACTTAGGACGAAAATCGGACTTAAGACCATCCTAACACTGATCTTAGGAGTCTTATTAAACAGTTCCCTGCTTCTTAATAAAAGAGGATAAAGTGAAACGTCCCAATTCCGAATTAACTGCTATATTGCGGCAGTTTTCTTAACTCCGAAAATTATTTTACAATATTCCTTGTGAATTTTTTTCAAAAGAAGTTTTATAATCAACAGAAAAAGAATCATATAATATGTTATTATTCTTTGCTCTATGCATATCTCTATCATTGTAGATATGTATCCATATACCATATTTCTGAACTATAACAGAGAATAGGTCTTATAAAAAGTATCGAATAAATTGCATGTCAGATTAATTGGTAATTGTTGAAAAGTTGAGAACATTTAGTACAAAGTTTGAGAAAATTGTTCGTGCAGAAAAGAGTACTATAAGTCCTTTTTCGGTAATTCTTGAATGCATCGTTTAAAATTTCAATTACACTTTGTAACTGTTCCTAGAAAATTCGATTCTTTGATTTCCTTTGAGGGATTATAATCCTAAAATTTAGTTGGAGTGATAGAGTAACTTTCTGAAAAGTCATAATTTTTTTATTTGTATTTTTGTGTAAGTTGCCAATCAAAGCAAAGTTTATCAATAGCATTGTGTATACCTTTATGGAAATCAGCAAAATTAAAGCTCGAGATCTTAAAGTGGGTCGCAATACTCATTAAAAACGTCATGAATATCATTTGAGAAACAATTGAATAAAGAACTGTCACCTTGTCTTACTAACTTATCAAAGGAGTAAAAATCTGAATATCTGTTGCTAATCTTAACAGATGACTGACATCAACTGTACATGTTCTGGATAATATTATAAAACCTTGCTTCCCTCGCTATTATTCATCAATTTGTATAATAATCCATTCTGCCATACGATGTCAAACGGTTTTACGTAAATTCTGGAAGCAGGCATCTATTTCACCTTTTACGAAAAAGATATTTAGTTAACAAGTTCTTTAAGACACAGAGATTATCTGAGGTTACGTGTTTTTTTCCTAAAGCCAAGTTGTTGAGAAAATAAATTATCATAATATTTTATCAGTCTATTGTTTAAAATAGACCTAAATAGTTTTAAGAGAAAGACCGCAACCTTGTTGATCTCGAGTCTTAGAAATTGGTACAATAAATGACTTTCTCCACATATCAAGATATTTCCGAAATTAAAGTTAAATATTTTCCAATAGATTTGATACATTCACAAAATTAGTTCACGGGAAAGTTGCCATACCTGTTTAAAAGATTCGGACAGCTAACGGGTATCCTTGCAAATAAATCAAAATTATATTGGAGATCTTTCATTGCCTTATATGCTTGTTTACTAGGAAACTACAACTTTGTGACTTCTGTAGAATGAATGCGACTGTGCATGATTTATTACGGATACAGAAGATATTAATTTACAAGTATTTAAAGAATTACCGCGACTACAATTAAAACCAGCTTTTACAGATAATTAAGGAATATAACAGAATATTATAATATATAATATAATATATATAATATACATCATGACTCCAGTCTTTGAAGATAGCGGTTTATTGCAATATGAATAGTACAAAGATAATCGCATACAATATTTGAGAACGCTGCATAATATTGCATTTTATACAGCAGTTTCATACTATAGTTTTTCTACAATCTTCATTCGATGCACAAATTTATGACATGCCTGAATGTGTCGCTGAAATTTCAGAAACAAAGGCAGTAGAATATTGAAGGAACAAACGATGCTTAAAATTACACAAATCAGAGCATTTAAACCTGAAAAATACCAACATATCAAATCAAGATCAGTAATAACTGATAATGATAGTTTTTAGTATGCAATCCTCACAAAAAAAAATATAAATATATTTTTACTCTGTGGCAGTTTTAATTTCAAGACCTAAATTGGTTTTCAGGGGCTCAGGCTACAAAGCTGCCGGGCGCGTCCCCACCTTGTGGATATGGGAATGTCCTGTCTATACGATTTAGTAAGGTCATAATATGGAAAGCCTGGCCGCGAACCATTGTAGCCGAACTGTTTGGTGAAACGCAACGCTCCGTGCAGTATAAAGATCCCTTCTATATTTTTCTATAGAGAGAAGAGGCACCGAGTCTGGTATAGCAGGCTAACTTTCCTTCCCCTACCCATTTATTCCCACTTCCAGTAGAAATCTAAATTTCATTGTCCCAGTTGTCCATTCCACCCTTATTTCCTTCTTCTTTTACTTAATTTTTTTTTAATTGATTAACTCGTTCTCGTCCTGATATAGCTGAAACATTGCTCACTGGACGTTAAAATCTAACTATAAAAAAATCAGTCAATCAAGAATGTTGAAAGGCCAATGTATTTTTATTTTTAATACGTTTGCTTTTTACGAGCCAACAAATTGTTTAATTCTATTATATTTCCATTTTACGATCAAATGAATTTTTAATTTTTCTATCAAAATAATTAACAAATCAGAATATGAAATTATTTTGTTTATACGTATTTTATGTTATTTCTTTTGTTAAGTTTAGTAGTAAGGTTCCATGGTATTTGTCATCGAAGATGTCTAAGGAACAAGACATTTCCTAAGACCATTATAGAATAAATCTCAGTCATAGCTGTCTCACGTCCTTGTTTTTTTTTCTCTGTTGCCGTTTTTGCCATGTCTTCGGATTTCGATTTTTGTAGTCTTCGCCCCCCTTGTTCCTTCGGCATTCTTCTGCCGTTTTTACATAAGTGAGTAAAAAAACTTGGGATAGCTGTAAGAATTTATTTTTCATAAGTCAGTCTTAACTTCAAAACTGGACCGAATTATTTGTTCTTCTGTGTGGAAATAAAAAATTAATTTGTTTTGACCAATGAAACGTATCTATTTTTGTTTTCACGTAGAAAATGTGCTACGTTAAAGGTTTTTTGTTTATCATACAAAATCACGAGATTTTCTTTCGTAATTGCCAAATCTTTTGAACATCGATAGTTTAAAATCATCTCAATTCGTAATCTCTCGTTATAAGAGAATTAACGATCCGGTAAGAACAAAATTATCGAACAGGTGCCTGTTCTAAGATCAATCTAGCAAAGACTAACTTAGGATCCTAAGACATATCTTAGGACAAAGTTATGTCTTAAAAGACCATCATGAGTTATATTTCATCTTAAGACACGTTCATTTAACGGGCCCCAAATTTGTAATGAGCCAAAATCAAAACGGAAACAGCGATGGTCCTGACGTGGAACTGTAATGCATTTCAAAAGAAATGATGAGTTAAAACGATTTTATTGCGCTCCAAGTCCCTTTCCATGATAGAGTGTCTTAACGAAATACAAAAACACATATATTTGTCATTATTTGATTTCTGTGTATCAGTAGATGTTAAAACTAATTGCTATAAACTGATTAATATTCACAAATGTTACCATTTGTTTTCTAAAATAATTTTGAGATAATTTCTGCCCGCTTATACCATTTACACACCAGTGAAATTTACTTTCTAAGGTAACGAACATTTGATATTCAGGGGAGGAGTTGAGCGATTTTGCCTAGAAAAAATACTAGATTCGTGTCAATCTATAACGAATTATTTCTTTTCACCAAATGAAAGAATGCACATTGTCGGAAAATGTAAAATTTATTTGACAAGCTTTAGAAACGGGTAGAAATGCGAGGTTTACCGAGCATTTCTCGCTTGTTTCGCAGCGAGTACAAATAAATTTTATATTTCCCGACAATGTTTATCCTGCAATAATCTTTTTCTTCGTTCAAAATCACGGGCCGGTTACCAGCATACCCTTTGAATACAAAAAAAAATATTCGTAGGATCGTATTCGTCTAAAAAAACGGCAATTGCAGAATAAAATTATTTATTTGTATTTTTGCCTAAAATATTTTCTATTCAAAACATAACTGAATTATATCATTTTCATGACAAGTAAGATTAGAATATTTTCACTGGCACCAACATTAAATTATACATTTATGCAAAACTAAAGTCATATTTTCTCAGAATCTAAATTGCATATTGCCATTACGCACTACGTATTTTAAATTCTTATTAGCTGATTTGTTTTAGGCATTCCCGTAGTAAAACACGTGTTTGTCTCATTGTTGAATGTGGGTACCAATTTTTCCCCTAGACCACTGAGTCAATTTCACTAAAATTAAACATAATGTTCAGTGTACTGACTCGTATATTGTCATTGTGCACCAACTATTCTAAAATCGGATTCATTTTTTTCTATGGAAAAACATGTACTTTGCCTTATTGTTGATTGGGTTGCCTATTTTGTGGCGAAAACTCCTCCTAGACTGCTGAGTGAAATTCACGGAAACTTATTGCATATTGCCATTGCATAAGCTATTTTAAATTTTATTCTATTTCTTGTTCGACTTTTTATAGAAATGCATGTAGTATTTTGCCTTATTGTGGAATGGGGGTACTTATTTTTTGCCAACTCCTCCAAGAGTGATATTCACTGAAACTTTAACATAGCGTTTGGTGCATATTGTCATTTTGCATCACCTATTTTAAAATTTGATTTGATTTTTATTTCGATTTTATAACAAAAAACATGTACTTTGCCTTATTATTGAATGGGGTACATATTTTGTGGCAAAAACTCCTCCTAGACCGCTGAATGATTAACTGAAACTTGAAGAATCTTCAGTGCATAATGCTATTTTGTACCAGCTATTTTATGTTTTGAATCTTTCTTTTCAATTTTCCGTAAAAACATGCACCTTTCCATATTGTTGAATGGGGTACCTCAACTCCTCCTAAACTGTTGAGTGAAATTCAGTGATGTTCAATTAATACAATCGGATCACCTTCGGCCATTTCCGCCTAAAGTTCGACTTGACGGAAATGGCCGAGTGATGTTCCGATTGCAATTAATACATGCTATTGTAAATAACAAAATACCGAAGATACGTTGAATCTAATATTAGTTTTGTGGGATTTTCCTCTTGTGTCAAATTTTGATTATATTTTTTTTTCTGCTCAAGATTTTGATTTAAGCTTTCTTTTGAAAATCATTAATTTCTTGAATCATATGGGAAAGCGGGGGTATATATTAGTGAGCTTTGTCAGGTGAGATATATGAGCTCAGTCTCTACTGAAGCCTCTAGTTCATTTTTCATTAACAGAATCTCCTAAAAATGCATTAATCTAGGAATACTTATAAATTGCAGTATAGCAATAAAAAGACTTCATTTTTGAGACCAAGTGAAAGTGAAGAAACGAAAAACATTGAACGTATAGACTGTTGAATAAAGGCAAATTGGTTTATGTACATAAAAAGAATAATAATCGACTGTTTCGAAGGTGGGGATAATTTTGTTTAAATGGTGTGGTACGTCATAAATTTATGAATAAATTACTTTTTGATTTAATTCTAGATAATTCAAAAAAATTTCTGAACCAATTTTCTCTGACGAAATTCATTCATTCACAAAGTAGTAAAAAATCATTTAAAATACGATTGTATCCATGTCCTGTTAATGGTGCCTGATAACCACTTTTACAGTTACGCGAATAAAAAAACAAGATGCAGGTTTCAATTTTGTTGAAAATGGTGAGAAGGTGAGCTTGAAATATATAACTTTGAGATTTTATCTTCCGAACGATATGGAAGAAACACACAAAAAGATAACACTTTATGTTGTGCATATATCGCAGCGGTGGTTTGACGTCTTTGTCACGACATGCAATATTCACATGCATTTCACGGAACAGACATCTAAATGCTAATTGTTTTATGGGAATATAACGAACCATTAATGACAAAATAATTAATTACATAAAATGTCACAACAGGAATTCAGAAAATGATGAAAAATGAAAATTTTCATTATCGTCCCTAAATTTGAATTTTAGATATTCTTTTAAGGTTGACGAGTCAATCTGGTGCAAGTTATGCATGTAAAGATACGACATAAAGTACACAGAACATTCCGTTTTTTTTTGTACTTTTATAATTATGCGGTGTTCTCGATTGCCTTGAATGTTTAAATCTGTTACCAGGCCTTATGATGGGTTCGGTCTTTGTAAATTCAGGGATCTTTTCTTATTATTCTCTGAGCCCAATTCCTCGCAAAATTTTCTTCTCATTATATGTTACTTTTTCTTCCACTGACCAAGAATGACACACATGCTATGTACCATTTCCTTCAAACTGTATGCATTCACTCTTTTTGTTATTGATTTTTTTTCTAGCTACATATTTCAACATATTCAATACAATTCAACTGCATTTGATTTGTGCACGATGGATCTTACGCCTTGTAGAGTCACCATTAAATCAGAATTACCGTTAAAAGTAAGATTACATTAGAATTCAACTTTGACATTCTGCTAAACCAATGAGACAAAATACTAAATTTTAAAACTTCTCTATGCGACTAAAAGGTCGTCATCACTATTTGTTCACTATTTAAAATTAAGAAGAGTTCGCGTATAATATAATTGGTTTAGTCCGGTTGAACAATGTTTAGCCCGGTTGAGAAAAATGTAAACAAATTTCTAATTTTAAGTAACATTAGATAATGTTTTGTACTGGTTCAGAGTAATGTTTAGGTACAGTTTTTGACATTTGAACATTTACATTTACATAAACATTACCCAGCTTAATACGGGTGTTCAATTTTTGTTTTGTTTTGTTTGTTTGTTTGTTTTTTTTTGTTGTTGTTGTTTTTTTTTAGTCCCCTACCAACTCCGCCGAAGGGGACTTTAGGTGTGCACTCCGTCAGTCCGTCACACTCAGTTTTCCGGACTTTTTTCCCATACTAAAAGAGATGTTTATCTATTATTTGGTATGTAAGTCTACCATCATGAGTTACAGATCAAGTTCGAGTTTGGTTCCGGTTCATTGATTTTGGACGGAGTTATGGGCCTTTGACTTAGGAAATTTTGTTAAAATATAGGTTTTCCGGACTTTTTTTCTAAACCGTTCCAGATATGAAGCTTATATTTGCTATGTGAGTCTACCACTATGAGTTACAGATCAAGTT
>MJUU01035944.1:28029-39667 GCA_002080025.1 Modiolus philippinarum
TGTTGCGTTTTCAAAACCGTTGTTGAAAATTGTTTTATTGACCGTCATTTTCAAAATGGCCACCAAAAAAGGCTGGAAAATTCAACATTTTCCGATTTCAATGAAATTTGATTTCCAAGTAGATATTGATGTTGCGACTTCAAAACAGATGTTGAAAATTGTTTGTTGACCGCCATTTTCAAAATGGCCGCAAAAAAAGGCGGGAAAATTCAACATTTTCTGATTTCAATGAAATTTGGTTTCCAAATACATATTGATGTTCACAATAGTCCTAAGTTGGTCCCCTTTCAAAAAAGTGTCTGTCAAGTCCGCATCATATCCAAGATGGCCACCAGCGCGTGAAGCCTGGTTTTATCATTGGACCCTATGGGAAGGTATTCAAAGATATTCTTCTCTGAAGCCGCAGAGCCAATCGGAACCAAATTTGGCCAGAATAGTCGTTAGGTGGTTCCCTTTCAAAAATGAGTCCGGCAAGTCTGCACATCATCTAAGATGGCCACCAGCGGGGAACTTAGTTTAACATTGGACCCTATGGGGAAACATATTCCAAGATCTTCTCTTCTGAAAGTACTTGGCCAATTGGAATCACACTTGGTCACAATGGACCTTAGTTTGTCCCCTTCTTAAAATGTGTCTGGCTTGTCTGAACAGATTCAAGATTGGCATTCAACATTGGTATTATTATTTTTGACTGTATTTGTCAGCAATGGCCCAGGTGAGCGATACAGGCTCTTGAGAGCCTCTTGTTTATGTACAGTATGTTTGGTTTGATTCAGTTTTTTATGTACAGTATGTTTGATTCAGATTTTGTGATAAATTGTTTTTTATGTACAGTATGTTTGTTTTACTTTTCAGCGACTGTAACAACCAGCTGTGATGTTGTGGTTAGTGATAACAGTCAGACAGCTACATTGACAGCAGCATATCAGTATGATTCTACAATATCTCCACAAATAACTGGAGTCTCTCCAACTCATGGATCAACAGGAGGGGGAACAACTGTAACAATAACTGGTTCTGGTTTTAGGTAGTTATCTGTCGGGGTACCAGCTAGTATGTGTAGTAACAACATAAGCATTTTTGCAGTATTATTTAGCTAGGCTATGGAATAGCCTAGCTATATAGATAGTTCTTGGGGGGAGGTGAGGAGTACGCTTGCGCAGAAGACTATTGACCAATGGGAATTTCAGATTCTCTAAAATCAAAATGGCGTCCAGTTTCGTCCTGATAAAATGGGGCGGGCTTTAATTTTACTGTTTCCTTGTGGAAGTTGAAAAGAATTATAAACATTTACTATAGGTGGTACAGGGAACAGGTTTGTAGAGGATGATGAGATTGGTATTGCAATATCGCTTAGCCAGATTTATAAATATAGATATGATAAAAAGAATAAGAACAGTAATGTATAAACTTAAAACCAGAAGTTAATAAATAAAGATGAGGTATTGTGCAATAATCAATAATATACAAATACTTTAAAAGACTTTTCAATTGTGTTAAACAAAGTGTGATTGTAGTTTCTGGAGATATTTAGGCAATGGAGAACGAAAGGTGGAAAGAGATAGAATTGTGTTTTTTGCGGAAGAATAAAGAGCTACCGGTGTTTATTTGTGTGTGCTGTAAAAGGTTTTTGTTTCGAAGCCATATACACGAGAAAGAATTTAATGCAAAGGAGAGAAGCATATTGTGTGTAAAATGTGTAACTCTTATGTGTGTAAGGAGGCTATACCTCCTCAAGCAATGATAAATAATTTAGAAATGAATAAAGCTCCTTTTGAAAAATTAAATACTCTAGAACAACATTTAATTTCTCCAGTTTTACCATTTTACAAAATTGTGATTTTACCTAAGAGTGACCAGCGAGCTGTACATGGTCCAATCCATCATGACAAAAATAACGAAAATTATTGATTTGAGTATACAAATACATCATGAGCCACCACACCCTTGTCAATCAAACATGCAATTTTCTATCCAAGGCTATTCCATAGCCTAGCTTATCATTTTTATTTCATAAAAATGATTATCCGATTTATATGATCCACTTATGTTTATAAAGTCCCCTCGTGTTTTCTAGTTTATATATAAGTATTACAGGCAGTAGTTATTGTGATCATTTCCAAAAATCCTTTTGAACATTTTAAGTTTTCCAGAACATGTAAAAATTAGTTTTGTGACATATTTTAACCAAAATGCATGATCCTAACATGGGAACTTTTACATTTGTAAGAATATTTGATAGTATCAGCAGAGACTGTATTTTTACTAACACTAACTGGACATTTCTTTACTAGTTAACTTGAAATAAATTTGTATGTGGTGATATACGACTCCAGTACAAAGCTTGCAATTTTTGTCAGCTTTGGAATACCAATAAATGTATGTAACACACATTTATGACAAATACATGGACAATAATTATGCAATTTCTCTGTTTATATGTACAACTTTGTGACTATACTTAATATTTATTGCTTGATCTTAACCTGCTTGTGCCACATTGTAAGGGCGGGTTGAAATTAAGATAATAATTTTGTCATGTTTAACTAAAATCATAATAATCAGATTTTTTAAAAATTGATACATTTTGTGAAAGAAAGACAATACATATTTATATTTTTTTTTTTTGGCATTTTCTGTATGAACATTTGATACTGATCATCATGATTAAAACACTACGGTAGTGACTCTTTAATTTCAAGTTCATTTAGAGTATTAAAAGTGGGTAATCCTTAGATTGAAGACTGTTCAATGAAAGAACATCATCTATTTAATAGAAAACTTGGTTCGTTTATTTTCTCTTTTTTATGAAATAGCTCTTGTAATAACCTGGCTGAAAAATGCCATATATATAGTTGGTATTTAACTTCAAACCATCAATCAGTCAGTGATTACAATTTTGGATTTCCTCATATTATCTTTATACTTTAACTTAAAAGATTCTGATTATAGCAAAGTATTCAACAAATGATCAAATAATGCTGTAATTCACAAATGTGCGCTGATAGCGTTTTTATTCGATGGCAAAAAAAATTTTGAGGTCGTATATTGGTATGGCGCTGTCGTCGTTGTCTCCATTGTCTGTAGACACTTTTGTTTTAGGTCAATAACTGAAGTAACATTTGTTCAATCCTTATGAAATTTTTACACAATGTTGCTTGGCACAAAAGGAAAGCTTGGAGTGGTTTTGGTCATTTTAGCCCCTCCCATTTTTGAAAAAGGGGCCAAAAAGGGTTAAATTGGGTGTTTTCACATATGTGGCTGTAGAATCTTTATTTTTTATCGGATTTCATGTGGCATGTACTGTTCACGAGATAAATGGGCCCAAAGGGGCAAATTCCAAAAAAATTTTTTTTTTTATTTCTAGTCCCAATTTGATGCAGTTTTTGCAATGGATTCCTTATGAAAAATTAATACAGTCTTGCACCATCAGATTTTTGGTAACTTGTTTCCTTTCCAAGCTATGAGGGGCCTGACCTGGCCAAAATTGCGAACATGCAGATTACCTAAAATTTCTATTTTTCATCTGTCAGATTTCAATGGGAATTTTATCATAAATTAGATTCCTCTCATTGTAGGCTTTCAGCAGTATGTCAACAGATTTGCAGTAGCTCTTACTGTTTTTGAGCTATAAGGGGTCAAAGGTGCCAAAATTGACATTTTTAGAAATATGTGAAATCTTTACTTTACGTCAGATTTTAATGAGATTTTTTCTTTGGATTCCTCTTATTGCAAGCTTTCAGCAGTGTGGACTTTGATGGGGTTTGTTTCTTCGGATTCATCTTATTATATAGTGACAAGTTTGACATACCTCTTACGATTTCTGATATTTATAAGGAATTATTAGGGCTAATTTTTATGTTCCTTAGTTTGTCTGTAGCTAATTACAGGGTCAAGCTATTTATTGTGTCCATTTATCAAGCTCTTTACTGTGTCCTCATTCATTTTGAATTACACTTGTTCAAATTTCAGTGTTCCACTTGCTGCGGTCGTATCATGCTGCGCTTGGCATAGCCCTTTATTCTATCATTAGTTGAATATTTCAATAATCAGGATCTCATAGTTTGCGAAATCTGTCAGTCCTGTCAGTCCTGACTGGCAAAAATGTCATAATACTGACTGACATAGCATGAGTGCCAGTCCCATGTTTAGATTTTATATGATGTCCATATATACAGAGGACTGTCTGGAAATCTTCAGGACTGACACATTATTTTGTTCTGTCAGTCCTGTGAATGGCAGTGTAAAAATAGTTTTCACGAACTCTGGAATCTAGGATTAGTTACTAATTATTTTATGTTTTGTAGTTTATAAATCTAAGATTCATTGCCTGAAGTACATTTTCAATGTTAAAGATAAATCCCGCTATTCAAACTGAACATAGGAATGACTTGAAACTCTATCCAAGGATACTTCAATTTAAGCAGATAAAAAAATGGGGTCACCAGCCTCGTTTTTGATTTTGCCATCATAGATTTTGTGTTTTATGGTAATTTTGTTGATTCATTGTTTGTCCGATAAATCTTGGTAAAACCGGTCAGTTTCAAATTCAATGGTTGTTTAGGACAGTCTCAGGTCGTATGGAACTCAGAAATTGGTATTTGAAAGGAATAAGAAAAAATCGTAACTAAGCTTCAATAGGCCAAAAAGTAATTTCCCTCCATATTTGGCTCTATATGTTTCGCGTCGTATCAAATTCATCCAGTGCTTTGGACTTTTAACACGGATCTGTATTTTGTTAAAATCCTTGCGTTCGGCTCGGACGGTTACCAGACACTCAATTTGTATCGCTGTCCTGAGAAAGTCGGAAAATTTTGATACGACCCTCTTACACAAATTCGTATCACATAAAAATGTTGTTTAGTGTGTCTGTGCAAGGGCTACAATCTGACAAAATTGGCGATAATTGTTATGTGTGATGCGGGTATTGCATAAAATACCGACTTGAAAATGGAAAAAAGTGTAATTTTGGGTTTTTTTAACCATCCTAGGAATTCACAAAATATACTTCCTTTGAGATTTCAAGATTTAGAGATAGGAGTTTTATGATTTCCTTGTACATGTATCTTTAATTGTTTGGGGTACCAGAATTACGATCATTTATTTATATGAAGGGCACGCTTTTTTATGCCCTGCCACGAAGTGGAAGGGGCATATAGATTTACCCTTGTCGGTACGTCTGTACGTCCCGATGTTAAGTTTTGCATTTAGGTCCATATATTGGCAACCTCTTGTGGTATTTTGATAATATTACATCAGTACATGCACCTTGATTAGTACTAACAGATTCACCAACAATTAGGGATCCATGACCTACATTTTACGCTTGAGTGACTTTGGTTTAATTTTGCGTTAAAGTCCATTTCTCAACTACGCATTATAACAATATGATGTTTCATCAAATTAATTGCCTTGATGAGTACTACCCAAGACATTGACAGTTAGGTGGCTTTGACCTATATTTTACGCTTGAGTGACTTTTGTTAAAATTTGCGTTAAAATCCATTTCTCAACAACTACACATTATACCAGAATGATGTTTCATTAAATTGATTGCCTTGATGAGTACTACCCAAATCATTGATAATTAGGTTGCTTTGACCTATATTTTATGCTTGAGTGACTTTTGTTAAATTTTGCATTCATGTCCGTTTCTCATCGACTTAACATGCTATCCCAATGTTGTTGCATCAAAATAAATCAACTTGATGGGTACCATCCAAATCAAGGCTAATTTGACCTAATTTTTTTTTGTTGCTTAAGTGACTTTTGGTTTATTGTCTGCTTGAATGACTTTGTTAAATTTTTATGCCCGATTGACTTGGGCTATCTCTTATGAAAAATTTGTCGGCGGGGCTTCCGTGTCTTATAGACACATTCTCTAGTTTTACATATTGTCTTCATCCTTTGAGTTTCAAACCAGAAAACGATCATTTATATATAGACAGTTGTGTAGTGTGTAGTGGCAATTCTAATGCAACATTTATATCATGTAGGTTTTGATTGGTCAAAACTGACCGTCAATTCCACTCTACAAACCTGGGACAAAGTAGGTCTCCCGCATGTTTAGTCTGGTTCCTGATATTGTCACAAATACAGAAGACCATATTAGAGCATGAACTTGTTTAATTGCATTAGAATCGCAATAACAGTACATTATTTGAATACCCGGGGCTGTCAATCTTGATTTGACGGTCAAATCCGCTACACGTCGCCTGTAAACTGCATTTTGACCGTCAAATCTAGGATTGACGTCCTCAGGTATTCTAGTAATGTACTGTTATTGTTTATTAAGTACACACATATAAAGAATAGAATATACTTTTTGGATTAGTGTCTATCCAAAGGATAGAATTCTATCCTATGTTACGACCCCGGGTGACCAACCTCACGCAATCAAACATTAGTGATCATACCCATGCTAAAAGAATCCTTTTCAGGAAACCTCGTACACATCTTTCTGATCTCATAAAAAACTCTAACACTCAATAGTCTATTTTCATTGAACATTAATTTGATTGCACGAGCTTTTCAACACTTAAATGGTGCCCGAATTCGTTAATTAATCACCGAATGAATTTCCCATTCATAAAATTTTGTGTGTAGATGTATGAATATGGAAGATTGATGCCTTACTGTATGAATGGCGTAAACGTACTTCCCTGAACCGTCAATGAAACGATGTGGCCGTTTTGAAATAAATCATAACAACGCATTGGAAATAAAAAAATCAAATTCAGTAGCCGTCGAGAACAACAGTCCATTATTTACAATCTACGGAAGACGTAATGTTTGTTTACATTTCTAGTTATCAATGAATGGAAAAGTACGGCTGTTCCATGTTGGCTGTTCCATTATACTTGTTGCGATTGTCATTTAGTGTCTTCTCCGAGGTCCGCGTTCGGTATACATTTAATGGCCGACTCAAAACAAAATACTGAAGAAGTCGTACATCGGTAAATACAAAATATTACCTGGAAACAGTTGTCATTGCATATTCCGAAACAGACGATATTTTGCAACGATCGGGGTTGGAATTGACTAAATTCGAAATAGGATCAGGCAGGGGTGTTGATCTGTTGATTGCCGTTCGTCAAACAATGTTCAGTCCGGGGTGTTGTGCGTTAATTGCCGTTGATCAGAGTTTGGTCATACAAAAATTGAGATAATGTCATTTGAGTATTTACAATGCATAACAGTCATTTTTCAATTGCATGAGAATGTATATCATAGCACGAATTGAGATGCATTGTTGCACAAAGAACTTGGTACAGATCATCGTTTTCATGTCTTCGTGTGTTTCTTGGACGAATTATTATCTCCATAAAGAGCAGGGTATTGCTGCTCATGCCTTGTCAGCTTTTGCGTCTTGTCAGCATTCACAAACCTTTCATTCAGGTCTCTTCTTTAGAATTAAATTTCAAACTGTACTTGATCAAGATGGTGCTGTCATTGTTTACTCTATGTTGAGTGTACAGCAGGGAACCCATAATATCAGAAGTCCATTATTAGTAATGGACTTCTGATAATATGTAATAGGTTTCTGGTATAAAATCAAAATTCTTTGAATAATTGTCTATAATGTGATTGGCTGGTGTGATCAAATGAAGATGGCCACCAGTAAATACTTGCTGACTGTCATGTTAATTTTCTTGATGAGCAAAACATGGTTTTTGTACCTTTCTTGGTTTTGATATCATCATTATAATTAGACCCATTGTAAAAAATGAGTAATTATGCATGACATAGACAGGCAATTATTCATATCATACATGGACACTATTGCACAGTGTACATAAAATTTCAATAGATCAGATACTGATCATTGCCATCATAGACACTAATCCACCAGTCCCTTTGGGACTTTGATTAAATATTGCCTTTTCTGATTAAATAACTGTTCTTAAGTTTGACCTATTATGCCCCGCCCACAAATGTGGAAGGGGCATATAGTGTTACCCTTGTCCGTCCTTCCATCCGTCCGTAGTCCGGTTAAGTTCTGCGTTTAAGTCCATTTCTCAGAAACTGTAAGAGGTAGAACAATAATAGTAGGCCACTAGGTAGATATTTGATAGTACTACAGAGTTCACTAGGTAGTTTGACTCTGTGACCTACATTTCATGCTTGAGTGACTCTGGTTAAGTTTTGCGTTAAAGTCCATTTCTCAACAACTACACATTAAAGGACAATGATATTTCATCAAATTAATTGCCTTGATGAGTACTATCCAAATCATTGACAATTAGGTGGCTTTGACCTACATTTTACGCTTCAGTGACTTTGGTTAAGTTTTGCGTTAAAGTCCATATCTCAACAACTACACATTATAAGACAATGATATTTCATCAAATTAATTGCTTTGATGGGTACTACCCAAATAGTTGACGATTAGGTGGCTTTGACCTATATTTTACGCTTCAGTGACTTTGGTTAAGTTTTGCGTTTTAAGTTGGTTTCTCAACAACTACACATTATAGGACAATGATGTTTCATCAAATTCATTGCCTTGATGAGTACTACCCAAATCATTGACAATTAGGTGGCTTTTACCTACATTTTACGCTTCGGTGAATTTGGTTAAGTTTTGCCTTTAAGTCCATTTCTCAACAACTACACATTATAGGACAATGATAGTTCATCAAATTAATTGCCTTGATGAGTACTACCCAAATCATTGACAATTAGGTGGCTTTGACCTATATTTTACGCTTCGGTGAATTTGCTTAAGTTTAGCCTTTAATTCCATTTCTCAACAACTACACATTATAGGACAATGATATTTCATCGAATTGATTGCCTTGATGAGTATTGCCCAAATCATTTACAATTAGGTGGCCTTGACCTACATTTTATGATAAGGTTATCATTTGCGATTAATATTTTGGCAGGGCATCCGTGTCTTACAGACACATTCTCTAGTTCAGAATGCAGCCCATATTACATAAATTGAAATAACAAGCAATTTAGATGGGCCTGTAAACTAATGTGGGTGAGAAGAAATACAAACACACACACAGTAGCCTGTCTCTGTTTTTAGCTCACCTGACCCGAAGGGTCAGTGTGAGCTATTGCCATCACTTGGCGTCCGTCGTCCGTCGTCCGTTAAACTTTTCACATATTCATCTTCTCCTCTGAAACCACTGAAGCAAATGCAACCAAACTTTACAGGAATGATGTACTAAAGGTTCTTAACAAAGATTGCTCATTTTGTTCCGATCTGATAAAAAACATGGCCGCCTGTGCGGAACATAGTTTAACATTGGCCCTATGGGAAATTCACATTTTCTTCTTCTCCTCTGAAACCACTGAAGCAAATTCAACCAAACTTTACAGGAATGATGTATGGAAGGTCCTTTATGATGATTGCTCATCTCGTTCCGATCCGATAAAAAACATGGCCGCCAGTGCGGAACTTAGGTTTAACATTGGACCCTATGTGAAAATTCACATTTTCTTCATCTCCTCTGAAACCACTGAAGCAAATTCAACCAAACTTTACAGGAATGATGTACTAAATGTCCTTTACAAAGATTGCTCATTTCATTCCAATCCGATAAAAAACATGGCCGACAGCATGGGAGATAGTTTAACATTGGCCCTATGGGAAATTCACATTTTCATCTTCTCCTCTGAAACCACTGAAGCAAATTCAACCAAACTTTACAGGAATGATGTATGGAAGGTCCTTTACAAAGATTGCTTATTTCCTTGCGATCAGATGAAAAACATGGCCGCCACCTCAGAACATAGGTTTAACATTGGACCCAATGGGAAAATTCACATTTTCTTCTTCTGCTCTGAAACCGCTGAAGCAATTTCAACCAAACTTTACAAGAATGATGAACTGAAGGTCCTAATCAAAGATTGCTGATTTCATTTGGATCCAATAAAAAACATGGCGGCCAGCACAGAACATAGTTTATTTTGGCCCTATGGGAAATTCACATAAAAAACATGGCCATCATGCAGAACATCGAAAACCCTGCTTCAGCATTTTGTCAGGTGAGCGATACAGACTCAGAGTCTGAGCCTCTAGTTATTTGCTATAATGCTAGTTATATAATACGGGACTTTGGAGATAAACTAGTTATGAAATTGAAGTGCATTTATAAATTTTTCCTTTATGACAATTATTGATCTAAATTTTAATTGACAAAAAAAAAATCACCTGAAGCCCTACAAATCTATTAAATATAAATCACCTTTAGCTCAACAGTGTTCATTAATCATTGTATTTATGTATTGAGTTTTTTACATATTAAAATAGATCTGTTTCCAAGTGAACGATTCAGAAGTCCCGTATCATGTAACATCTTAAAGTACTAGCTTGGGCTTTGTTTACTATTGTGATTTTCCTGATTTTTCCTACCAGTATTATAATTTTTGTCCGTAAAACTAAGTTAACAAACATTTGGAATGCGTAACAATGGTATGCAGTTTGCGACTTCCTTTATTTACACAACACCATTAAAGGGACAATAAAAATGATATGTCTAATTTGATAATCTGCTTATTTAGTTGACAGCTAAAAAAAGTTAATATGTAAGTTCTATATTAACACATGTATTTTTTGCAGCTCACAACACATTTAGGGAACTACTATTAAAGTGCCAAAAGTATTGCAACAAGTGAAATTTACATGCGCAGTTTAAAGAATTCTTTAGAATTCATTTCTGGACAGATTTCATAAAATTTACATTAATATTTAATGAGCTTGACATGCAGTTTCTTACAGTAATTTAGGAAAACTTTTGTGATCTGTAATTTTCAAACTGTTATGATTTCAACATAAATAGAAAATTTTTGTGTGAATATTTTGCTATATATCTAAGTAAAACATAACATTAGATGTAGATAATTTCACATGTTGCAATACTTCTGGCACCGTATAATTGCTCCTGCAGATAAAAAAGATGAAATTTTTGTCTCAGAATATTGTTTCAATGAAATCTGTAATAAAATTCAGTACAAGTTATCTCCTAATGTAAAACGGCAATGCTTTAATAATATATGGTACATTATTTATTCTTTGAACCCTCCGACTTCAAGAGCTCCATCTCTGACGACATCACAAACCAAAGACGACACAGTAACGTTGCGTTACTGAATGCGCATAAACAATAAAGAGATTTATCTTGAATCTACTGAGAGGTTCAAGACTCCATTGTGACGTCACTTCCTAGAGTGATGTCCATTATGATGTCACTTCCCAGAGTGATATGGAGTTAGTTATCACTTTTATTTCACTGAAAAATTATAATCTTTCACTGCAATCTATATAATAAAAGAAGTTAATTCTACATCTTTTTAAAAATTGAGTTACTGAAGTTGTTTAAAATTTTATTATCTAAGCATTAACTTATTCTTTTATACATATACATGTTTTTATAAACATTGTCATGATTGTCAGTAAAATAAAATATCGTGATAAATTGTAATTTTTATTTTCAGTCCTGCCTCAGGGAGAAGAAAGAGGTAAAGTTTTATATACTTATAAACTCTAAATACCAAGTAAAGAAATTCCCGATTTCAAAAATACACACATTATTCAACACCCTGATTTTTTAGCTCACCTGAGGGTCAGTGTGAGCTATCACTTGGCAACCATCACCCAGTGCAATCTGTCTGTATGTCTATC
>MJUU01035945.1:0-32466 GCA_002080025.1 Modiolus philippinarum
AATATTTGGTATTAAAGTGGACAGACAAGTGTCTCTGTATGTTGTCACAGAGTATAATTTTTTTTACAATAAATCTATTTCAAAGTGCACGAATTTTAATCTAACTTCTGGATAATTTTCGCCTTTTAGCAATATATCGAGAAATATTTCACTCCATGATGTTTATTTAAGTTTTCTTTCGTTTTCCCAAAAGTATTTAATTCTACAAAATTTATATGATTTAAAAGATGAAATTTCCGATTCAAATCATGATATATTTTTCTTTACATGATTGTAAGTTGAAAATTTAGTTGCAAAATACACAGTGATAAGCTTAGTTTTTATATCTAAAAATTGTATGAGCGTGGTAACATCAGTCAAAATTTATCAGCACTGTAAAAAATCATGGCTATAAAGCCAATACAAAGAGTTTTATCTTGTTAGAATTTCGTAATAGTAGGATAGAATTTAACATGTAAACTAGCGAGTTAAAGTTATTTCCATTGTTCTGACGCTCGTTAATCATCGATAACTGTCATTTGTTTATTTGGACGGTTTCTCGATAATTTTTCGAACTCTTTACACGAGAAAACAACCCCTCACGCATTTATTACCCAATTTTAATTAGGATCTCATTGTTGTGTGAATGGAAATTTAATGTTGTAAATCAGCGATAAATCAGCTTTTCGGTCGAAAATTTTTAGAATAATTTTATGTGGAGTAAATTAAAAGTTACAGCCAAAAGTCGTAGCCAGGACAGAGCTTTTGATTTGATCAAACTGGTTTGTTATAATTTCTAATCCCTTGTATATTAGTCCCATATATTAGGTGTGAAGTTTCAGTATAATGATTCGATTTGATGATATTTTCTTAAATATTAGCAAATATTTCTCGACTTACATAGTAATGATTTGAGTTTGTTTGAAATCCTAAAGTTTCTCAGCTTTCTATGTCTTTCAATAATAAACTTCCTGTTCGCCAATATGATATTTTCATTTTCATACTGACTTTCTGTCATCAAAAATTTCCCGGTTTGATTGATTGATTGATGTCCAATGAGCAATATTTCAGCTATATCAGGACGAGAACAAATAAATCAATTAAAAAATGTAATTAAAAGAAGAAACAAATAAAGGAGGAAGGGACAACCGGGGCAACGACTTTTGATTGCCACTGGAAAAGGGGGGAAATGGGTAGGGGCGGGAAATTTAGCCTTTCTATACGACACCCAATGCGTCTGCTCTCTTTAAGAGAAATATAGAAAGGGTCTTTTTTCTGCATGGAGCGTGGCGTTCTCCACACACTTTGGCTACAATGGTTCGCTGTCAGGCTTTCCGTATTATGACCTGACTTCCCCGCAAAGACAGGGCATTCACCTATCCACCACCTGGGGAAGCGCCAGGCAGCTCTGTAGCCAGAGCCCCTGGAAACCGATTCAGGTGCCGGGTTCTCGGTTTGAGTTTGTAGTAATAATATTATATTTAGTACAATGCCCCCTTTACAAGATCTGCCATTTACATGTATCTACTTCCTGTTAACAGAATTGAAATCCCATTGATACATTTTCTCTCACTCTTCGTAAAATGTAAAAATATATTTCCTGGATTGAATTATGCAAAAAAAACCAAAAAACAAGCACATGTTCAAACCGATTGCAATTACGCAAAATAAAGGAATAAACTTAATGTTGTCATTGTATTTATCACACATTCCATCTAGAGTAAGAAATATTCAATCCAAGAACTAAGGTTGTAAAGCACATATAAATTGTTTTCAGTGTTGTCTTCCTTGTATGTATTGATTCTTTCCATTAAATTTGGTTTTTAAACGCTGGGTCTTGGCATGAAAGGAAATTAGGGGAGGGGAGCCTAAATTTTTTTTGCGGCCCCTACACACAAAGTAATTCATGGTAGTGCTTTTTATTTTCGATGTCCCATCTGCAGCGTTAACATCTAAATATTAAAAAAAATATAAAAAATGAAATAATAATAAAAAACCGAAAAAATGCATAAAATTGAAACCTAAAGTCGGGGAAAGACATTAATGTATCTCAGTGAAGAAGTTAAAAAGTCGGTTAAAAAAAAAAAACGGCACGACGGACATCCCATATCTTTTGACATAAAAGCATGTAACATAACAACACCATTCATAACCAGAAATGCATAAAATATCTGACAAGGATATAATGTGAACAAAGTAAACAAGGTAAAAAGGCTAGGCGAAATGTCAACAGTAAGTTATTTATAATATGAGGTAGATGTTATATTGTGACAAAAAAGGCTTCTGCATTTTGAATAGAATGTTACATTGTGCGCATGGGAATATCTTGCGTTTTCTTATGATTGTAAGTATTTTTCTTCCGATCTTTGGTACATATAATTTTATCTGTGCGAATTTCGCTCTTTATCAAAGATCCCTTCAGATACAAAGTACCTGAATCAAATGCAAATGAGAACATAAAAACGGATGCAATAATATTTTATTTTTCTATATTCTATATTACTTTCCCGCTCCATTTATTTAATAAGTGACCTATGTTTGTGCTGTACTATAACTTGAAAAGCACGATGCAGTGTAACAAAACGATATTCATGCAATTATGTTAAAAAATACAAAGAAAAGACACGAAATGTTCACATTATCTTCATTAGGATCGATACTGGACTTGTCGACAGGGAATGTTCACAATATCTCCGTTAGGATCGAGACTGGACTTGTTGACAGTGAATGGTCACAACATGTTCGTTTGGATCGAGACTGGACTTGTCGACAGGGAATGAATGTTCACTTCTCTCCGTTAGGATCGAGACTGAACTTGTCTAGAAGGAATGTTCACATTATCTCCGTAAGCATCAAGACAAGACTTGTCGACAGGGGATGTTCACATTATCTCTGTTAGCATCAAGACTGGACTTGTCGACAGGGAATGTTCACATTATTTCCGTTTGGATCGAGACAGAACCTGTCTGCAGGGAATATTTACAGTATCTTGGTAAGGGTCGAAACTGGACTTGTTGACAGGGAATGTTCACATTATTTTCGTTAGCATCAAGACTAGACTTGTCGGCAGGGAATGTTCACATAATCTCTGTTAGCATCGAGACTGGACTTGTCTACAAGGAATGTTCACATTATCTTCGTTAGGATCGAGACTGTACTTGTCGACAGGGAATGTTCACATTAAATCCGTTAGCATCGACACTGGACTTGTCGACAGGGTGTGTTCACATTATTTCCGTTAGGATCGAGTCTGGACTTGTCGACGGGGAATGGTCACAATGTGTTCGTTAGGATCGAGACTGGACTTGTCGACAGGGAATGAATGTTCACTTCTCTCCGTTAGGATCGAGACTGAACTTGTCTAGAAGGAATGTTCACATTATCTCCGTAAGCATCAAGACAAGACTTGTCGACAGGGGATGTTCACATTACCTCTGTTAGCATCAAGACTGGACTTGTCGACAGGGAATGTTCACATTATTTCCGTTGGGATCGAGACCGAACCTGTCTACAGAGAATATTCACATTATCTTCATAAGGGTCGGAACTGGACTTGTTGACAGGGAATGTTCACATTATTTTCGTTAGCATCAAGACTAGACTTGTCGGCAGGGAATGTTCACATAATCTCTGTTAGCATCGAGACTGGACTTGTCTACAGGGAATGTTCACATTAAATCCGTAAGCATAGACACTGGACTTGTCGACAGGGTGTGTTCACATTATTTCCGTTAGGATCGAGTCTGGACTTGTCGACGGGGAATGTTCTCATTATCTCCGTTAGGATCGAGACTGGACTTGTCGACAGAGAATGTTCACATTATCTCTGTTTGCAACGAGACTAGACTTGTCGACAGGGAATGTTCACATTATCTCTGTTAGCATCGATACTGGACTTGTCTACGGGGAATTTTTACATTATCTCCGTTAGCATCGAGACTGGATTTGTCGACAGGGAACGTTCATATTATCTTAGTTAGGATCGAGACTCGACTTGTCGACAGGGAATGTTCACATTATCTCCGTAAGCATCGAGACTGGACTTATCAACAGGTAAAGCGTCTCCGACTACGTGTGCATCAACTATCATGTTTATAGCAAGCATCGAAAGCAGGAACAAGCTAGCTGAAAGTTCAAATCAGACGACCCGTTGCTAAATACAAGTCATTCGCAAGTTGTGAGACTGCATAACATTATACTGATCATAAAACTCTTATTTGCAATCATAGATATACCTTTCTTTTGTTGCCCCCCCCCCCCCGAAAACCCATAAGCAGTCATTATCTACTTACTAGTAATTAGCATCTGTTGCTGAATTCCTGTACTCAGGCATATCGCATCAACTGTGATACATAAAAAAACTCCTAATTGGAGCAAGCTAAAGATTGGTCTTACTTTGCGTTAACATCGATTCCCAAGGAGAATTAGTTTTAACTAAAAGATGGATTAAGCCTTTTGTAAACATCGATTCCCAGTGAAAAGGATTTTAAACTGAAACCTAAATCGTCGAATTTAGACTCCGGTTTAGCAATCGGGATACATACAAGTATAAATGGTGAACAGAAAAGGTTCATAGAAAGGGTTGTTTGAAAATTAATTAGAAAAAAGTAAAACAAATTTCATTTCTGTATCGGATACATCGATGTTCTTTCATTGAACAAAACTCATTGGTTGAAATTAAGAGTCATTTAACTTGTTACAATGAAGTGGAAATGTTAAAGACCAGGTTCAAGTAAGGTTTTCGCATCTATAGTTCTATTTTTTTTATATTCCTACGCCAAAATTAAAGCGGTTCAATATGTAAATTAGAGAACAATTTTACATGTTGACGGGTTGACAGGTCGACAGGTTGACAAGTCGACAGGTCGACTAGTTGACAGGTCAACAGGTTGACAAGTCGACTGGTCGACAGGTTGACAAGTCGTCAGGTCGACTGGTTGACAGGTTGACATGTGGTGGGTCGACTGGTTGACAAGTCGACAGGTCGACGGGTTGACAGGCTGATTGTTCGAGTCGACAGGTTGACATGAAGATGGGTCGACAGGTTGACAGGTTGAATTGCCAATGGGTTGACAGGTCGACAGGTTGTCATGCTGATAGGTCGACAAGTTGACATGTCGATTTGTTGACAGGTCGACAGACAAAAGATTGACAGATTAAAAAGTCGATATATGGCTAGATAGATCGTCAGGTGGTTGACAAACTGATAGTTCTATATGTCTACAGATCGACAGGTTTACCTATAGTGAACAAAAAAGAAATACTTAATTTTGAAACTGTTATATTTTATGTAGATTTTATGTGATCCGTGAGTACTTAACGTACAGGGCATTACGGAGATGGATTTACAAGGCATTTGAAAAGTTTTCTCTAATATGATACAATCTGTTAGCCACAAAGGCAAAAGGCAGTTTTTCTATGCTCTTGCCTGAACCACGTAACAAAAATGATAAAAAAAGTGTTGAAAAAATGTTATCTACTAAATAGTAAAGTAACAAAGTTGCATAAAAACAGTAAATTTCGTTTTGCTGTACACGTGTAAAAACACTTCGCAAACCCATTTCATAAATCTTTAAAATGAATTTTTCCAAGAAAAAAATATTGTCGCAGCTTACCATAGGCTGTTGTAATACCAATTTGCATTTCAACGCGACAGGACAAAAGGAAGTTGCCACAATAATTGGAAATGATTACTGTTCACCAAATAACAATGCAGAATGTGTTTTCTTACCAAGTCAATGACCCGTTGTTGCCTTTTTCAGTTGACGCTTACAGCGATCATACACTGTATCGACTACCGCAGTACTTCGTAAAGTTTAGAAAACGTGACATTATATTTGCTGAAAAGTGATAATTTTTTTAGGAAAACATTTTTTGATTATCCGTCTTTCTCACAGCATTATATGTTAATGTTTTGGTATTGTTTTATTTACAAATAAATACTTACTTATTACTTATTACTGTTGGGCCGCATATAATGATCTGGAAAAAGAGGGGTATATTAACAACACCGTGAACCATAGTAAGGAATTTAAAGGTGAGGATGGCACTTGCACGAATGAAATAGAAGATTTGTGGGGTCTTATAAAGGGTAAAATTCAGAAAACGAAAGGAATAATTCATGGCAGGATAGATATAATTTTAGATGAATTTATGTACCGACATCGCTACGTACATAGCAACGGGGAAATATTTGAAATTCTGATGATGGACATTGTGAAACATAAATCTGTTGAAAATACCAATGTAAAAGATTAAGCTTCAGTTTGTAAAGGGAATTATATGGAATCAATAAAACTAACTTGTTATTACCAACTATGTTACGAGTGTGGTTTATTTGTTTGTGTTCAACAACATGCTTAATTTCCAAGAAAGTAATGTTTATCTCTGTGAGGACTGCATGTCATAAATTAATTACGGTTAGCAATGTCACCATTCCAATAACCAAACAAGAGTCGCTGATATTAAAACAAATTAAAAAGTTTAACTGAAAAGAGCGTAACTATTTAAAATGCTTTTCTTTAATAAATTTAAAAAACAACAAATGCAGTAGAATACCTGAAGAGTAAAGCACAAGATTACACAAATTAAAGTTAAGAGATAAGGCAAAAACGAGAGCACCAAAAGAAAGAAGACACAATACACCCACAAAAACACAACAATCACAAATACAACACTCAAAACTGAATTGCAAAGGCACCAAGAATGTGAAGTCTAAATATCAGAATAACAACAGGTTTAGAGTATATATTGGGATATAGGATATTTACAATTTTTAACAATGGGATATGTGATATAAGTGAGACAAAATTGACATAAGTATCGGTTACTTTGATCTCTCGGAAGTGGAATATTTCAATGATATTGTAACATATTCTTTTTTCAAACTGATGTTGTAATCCAGAACCAAAATGGATATCAAATCCCCCGAAACAAACATCAAAGGTGCTCCAGAAGGGTAAGCTTGCCCTGTTCTGTATTTTAAGAAAGTCAAAGTAATTAATATTTCAAAATTCAAAAGTTAGAAATTCAAGTTTCATATCCATGTACCAGGTCAGCACAATTTGGGTCTACATTTTTTTCCGGTGGTTTCCACATTATTTGTCTGTTTGATCATGGACTTTGGCTTTTGATAATTCTGTTGGGAAATTCTGTTAATTACAGCGATGGAAACGTGCAACATTCCCAAAATAGCGCTCATCGTGTGAATCGTGTGCGTTCATCGTGTAGATCGTTTGCGTTCATCGTGTAAATCGTGTGCGCTCATCGTGTATCGTGTAACGTGTAACGTTCATTGCGTGTATCGTGTAGCGTGCGTTTACTCGTTTCATTTAAATTCCGTATTTTATAGATAGGTTTACCAGTTTTTTTTGCAAAACACCGTTGTTGTTTATTTTTTTTCAACTCGATACCTTTTTTTACAACCCCCGATTTTACAAGAAGAAAATAAAAATATTTTCAGATTACGTATCACGTCTGGCGATTTTTTGTCACAAAAACATTGGATCAAATGAATTTGGCGGCTACAATCCTTGTATACAAGGATTGTCCACAATCCTTAAACAAAAGGATTGTACTTTTTTTTCCCAAATTTTTGGAAAACAGTATTATTTATTAAATTGACTAAATATGCAAAAGTTTTCGTTATTTTTATAAGAAATATACATTTTGAGGTTTTTATTTGTGGTTTTTGTCATTGTTTTGCATGATATGGTTTCATTTAAGATTTGTCTAATTATGACAGCTTGTGTGTTTAAGACAGACAATGTTGTTGTAAAGGATTATGGATTACAATCTTTATTTACATATTTAAATAAACAAGCTCATTAGAAGAGCATGCACAAAATTCAGCTGCAATAAGAAACAAGAATCAATTTATTTAATTCTATTTTATTTTATTTTATATTAATAATATTAAATTACAGCACTACTGATACACAAGAATGAATGATAAATATGATAAAATGTAAAGTAACATTACATAAAACACATACACATACATAAACAAGCTCAATAGAAGAGATGCCAAAATATTAAAAATTGGATACACAAAGTTCAGCTGCAATAAGAAACAAGAATTAAAATATTTCATTTTACTTTTATTGCTGAAATATAACTGCTATCCCCTCTAATCCATCTGGAGTCATCATTCCATCCCTTTTCACATAAATAATCATTATATCATTTTAATAATTTATTCAATATCCCTACTTGATATAAAACTACATTGGTAATCCTTTCATTATTTTCCAAGTTTGTTTGATATTGCTGTGTAAATCCAACCCAAGCCCAGCCTTAATTAATTATTGTTGTCGATGTCTCAAATTTAAATTATTTTATTCAAAAATTGTAAAAATGACAAAAAAGCAAAAATAATACTAATTTTATTTATTTTATTCATTTAAATATAAATAATTTCTTCTAAACATATACATTACATGATTTTAGGTTGGCGAGTACAATCCTTGTATACAAGGATTGTACAATCCTTTTGTACAAGGATTGTGGACAATCCTTGTATACAAGGATTGTAGCCGCCAAATTCATTTGATCCAAAACATTTATTGTTTAGGAACGCAAACCATTATTTAATCAACTTCATTCAATGCTATATCAACCTGTTCAATATAGTAAAACAATAAAAGTCTAATCAGATTAACTTATTATATCTATGGTTAAATCATAGGCAGTTTAAGTATTGCAGACACCGGTATTATATAAAATGGAGAAAAACTGTCCCTTTCTTTATATTTATGGTTAAATTATATGACGTTTTAGTATTATAGACACCAGTATAATATAAAATAGAACCATAATATAAAATAGAGAAAAAGTGCCCTATCTTGTATATTTATGGTTAAATTCTATCAAGTTAAAGTATTGTGGACACCGGTATTTTATCAACAAAAAAAAATAGAAAAAGTGCCCTTTCTTTTATATTTATGGTTAAATTCTATCAAGTTTTAGTATTGCGGACACCGGTATAATATTAAATAGAGAAAAAGAGCCCTATCTTTTATATTTATGGTTAAATTCTATCAAGTTAAAGTATTGCAGACACAGGTATAATATGAAATAGTGAAAAGGTGCCCAATCTTTTATATTTATGGTTAAATTCTAACAAGTTTTAGTATTGCAGACACCGGTATAATATAAAATAGAGAAAAAGTGCCCTATCTTTTATATTTATGGTTAAATTCTATAAAGTTATAGTATTGCGGACACCGTTAAAATATAAAATAGAGAAAAAGTGCCCAATCTTTTATATTTATGGTTAAATTCTATCAACTTATAGTTTTGCGGACACCGGTATGATGTAAAATAGAGAAAAAGTGCCCTATCTTTTATATTTATAGTTAGATTCTATCAAGTTATAGTATTGCGGACACCGGTATATTATAAAATAGAGAAAAAGAGCCCTATCTTTTATATTTATGCTTAAATTCTATCAAGTTAAAGTATTGCGGACACTGGTATAATATAAAATACTGAAAAAGTGCCCTATCTTTTATATTTATCTTTAAATTCTAACAAGTTTTAGTATTGCAGACACTGGTAAAATATAAATTCTATCAAGTTTTGGTACTGCGGACACCTGTATAATATTAAATAGAGAAAAAGAGCCCTATCTTTTATATTTATGGTTAAATTCTATCAAGTTAAAGTATTGCAGAGACCGGTATAATATAAAATAGTGAAAAAGTGCCCTATCTTTTATATTTATGGTTAAATTCTATCAAGTGATAGTATTGTGGACACAGGTACAATATAAAATAGAGAAATAGTGCCCTATCTTTTATATTTATGGTTAAATTCTATCAAGTTATAGTATTGCGGACACCTGTATAATATCAAATAGAGAAAAGGTGCCCTATCTTTTATATTTATGGTTAAATTCTAACAAGTTATAATATTGCGGACACAGGTATAATATAAAATAGAGAAAAAGTGCCTTATCTTTTATATTTATGGTTAAATTCTATCCAGTTATAGTATTGCGGACACTGGTATAATATAAAATAGAGAAAAAGAGCCCTATCTTTTATATTTATGGTTAAATTCTATCAAGTTAAAGTATTGCAGACACAGGTATAATACAAAATAGTGAAAAGGTGCCCAATCTTTTATATTTATGGTTAAATTCTAACAAGTTTTAGTATTGCGGACACCGGTATAATATAAAATAGAGGAAAAGTGCCCTATCTTTTATATTTATGGTTAAATTCTAACAAGCTTTAGTATTGTGGATACTGGTAAAATATAAAATAGAGAAAAAGTGCACTATCTTTTATATTTATGGTTAAATTCTATCAACTTATAGTTTTGCGGACACCGGTATGATATAAAATAGAGAAAAAGTGCCCTATCTTTTAAATGTATGGTTAAATTCTACCAAGTTATAGTATTGCGGACACCGTTATAATATAAAATAGAGAAAAAGTGCCCTATCTTTTAAATTTATGATTAAATTCTATCAAGTTAAAGTATTGCGGACACAGGTATAATATAAAATAGAGAAAAAGTGCCCTATCTTTTATATTTATGGTTAAATTCTATCAAGCTTTAGTATTGTGGATACTGGTAAAATATAAAATAGAGAAAAGTGCACTATCTTTTATATTTATGGTTAAATTCTATCAACTTATAGTTTTGCGGACACCGGTATGATATGAAATAGAGAAAAAGTGCCCTATCTTTTATATTTATGGTTAAATTCTACCAAGTTATAGTATTGCGGACACCGTTATAATATAAAATAGAGAAAAAGTGCCCTATCTTTTTTATTGATGATTAAATTCTACCAAGTTATCGTATTTTGGACACCAATATAATAAAAAATAGAGGAAAAGTGCCCTATCTTTTATATTTATGGTTAAATTCTATCAAGTTATAATATTGCGGACACAGGTGTAATATAAAATAGAGAAAAAGTGCTTAATCTTTTATATTTATGGTTAAATTCTATCAAGTTATAGTATTGTGGACACCAGTATAATATAAAATAGAGAAAAAGTGCCCTATCTTTCATATTTATGGTTAAATTCTATCAAGTTTTAGTATTGCGGATACCGGTATAATATAAAATAGAGAAAAGGTGCGCTTTTTTTATATCTATGGTTAAATTCTATTAAATTATAATAATGCGGAGTCCGGTATCATATGAAAAAGAGAAAAAGTGCCCTTTCTTTAATATCTATAGTTAAATTATAGAAACTTTTAGTATTGCGGACATCTGTATAATATAAAATAGAGAAAAAATGCCCTATCTTTTATATCTATGGTTAAATTCCATCAAGTTATAGTATTACGGACACAGGTATAATATAAAATAGAGAAAAAGTGCCCTATCTTTTATATTTATGGTTAAATTCTATCAAGTTATAGTATTGCGGACACCGGTATAATATGAAATAGAGAAAAAGTGCCCTATCTTTTATATTTATGGTTAAATTCTATCAAGCTTTAGTAATGCGGACACCGGTATAATATAAAATAGAGAAAAAGTGCCCTATCTTTTATATTGATGGTTTAACTCTATCAAGTTATAGTATTGCAGACACCGGTATCATATCAATTAGAGAAAAATTGCCCTATCTTTGATATTTATGGTTAAATTCTATCAAGTTATAGTATTGTGGATACCGGTATAATATAAAATAGAGAAAAAGTCACCTATCTTTTAAATTTATTGGTAAATTCTATAAAGTTAGAGTATTGCGGACACCGGTATAATATAAAATAGAGAAAAAGTGCCCTATCTTTTATATTTATGGTTAAATTCTATCAACTTATAGTTTTGTGGACACCGTTATGATATAAAATAGAGAAAAAGTGCCCTATCTTTTATATTTATGGTTAAATTCTATCAAGTTATAGTATTGTGCACACCGGTAAAAAATAATATAGAGAAAAAGAGCCCTATCTTTTATATTTATGGTTTAATTCTATCAAGTTAAAGTATTGCGGACACCGGTATAAAATAAAATAGAGAAAATGTGCCCTTTCTTATATATATGATGTTGAAATTATAAGAAAATTTTAGTATGTGTAAATCTAATTTAAAAGTAATTTTCTTTGGTTCATTAATTACTACGGTATATATCAGGACTTTTTTATTTAACGTAAATTATTTTTTGATTAAACATTGTT
Source organism: Modiolus philippinarum (assembly GCA_002080025.1). Taxonomy (NCBI): domain Eukaryota; kingdom Metazoa; phylum Mollusca; class Bivalvia; order Mytilida; family Modiolidae; genus Modiolus; species Modiolus philippinarum. The sequence goes on from MJUU01035945.1 coordinate 12,130, forward strand.
TATTTAATTTATGTATTTTTCTGACAAAATTACAACATTTTAAGCTTTTGTCTTGCTTTTTTAAGCTCTGGTATTGTTACGGCAAAAGTGGGGACAGTTCCCGGGAGAAAGTTTGTAACACGCTATTTCATATGGAAAACTTTTCTTTTGTCAAAATTAACATTGGTTTTATCTTTATGTATCGCATTGTAAATTACCATTTTATTTATGCTGTGAAATCTAGAATATCTCGACTTTTATTGCACGCAGATATTTTTCATTTCGATTTCGTTTCATGAAAATATATAAGATTTTTTTACCGACACGGTGCACGTTACACGGTACACGATACACGATACACGATACACGATTGAGAACTTTCTGTATCATTCATCGTGCGAATCGTGTGCGCTCAACGTGTGAACCGTGTGCGTTCATCGTGTGAATCGTGTGCGTGTGGTAGGGAACGTTGAACGTTTCCATCGCTGTATTACCCATATCCAAAAATACACCTGTCACAAGTTTTAGAAGCGTTAATCTTTACAAGTTGTTAACCTGAAAACAGTTGACCCTCAAGTCGACCTGTCAACCTGTCAATCAAATGTTTCAAGCTGTCAACCTTCATGTCAACCTGTTAACCTGTCAACTATAAAACGTCGATAGTTGTTCAATTGTTCACATCTGTCAACCTGAGAAAGTCGACGTGTCAACCTTCGGCAGTTGTGTAAATTTTGAAGCTGTCAACTTGTGAACCTGTCGACCTATTATAAGGTCGACACTTATGTCGATGAGTAGTCATGTCAACCTTTTTTTGTTGACAGTAAAGCAGAACCGATTTACACAAAATAAATCCGCTGGAACTAAAGATGCGCATATCTTGATCCAATACACCCTCATCAGCATTAATCGGGACTTACTCCTTACAGTCATAACTCTAAACGCCCGAAAAAATCTTCACAATTTAAAAAAAAAAAAAACAGGTCAAATTCAATTTTCAGGATGGTCGGTTTATTTGATTGAATTGCACTAAATCTACAAATTTGGTGATTTTCGGATAAGAATAGTACACTTTGAAGAGAAGTTTTAGCATTTTGCGAACATGTTTTTAATCACCGATCATGTTTGCGTTGCCGTTGAATTACAAAAAAGCCTGAAAATTGTATGATGTCTAGATTATAACTTTCGTTCAGCACTTAATGCCCTTTAATAACCCCCAAATCTGCAAATTCTAGGGCTTCCAAATGGTTTTGAGTTCATCTAGGTAAAACAGTTTAAACGTGTTGTGAACATGTTATCAACCGAAAGCTAATAACTGAATTTTGATTTTTCCCGCGAGATCGCTATTTGCATTCAATAAATAACTTAAAACCAACTTACTATGATTTTTTTTCTGTATATGGCCATTTCGACAACTTATGTCTCTTCAGCGCAGATAAAGTCTAAACATTTGGAAGACTATAAATTCAAAGATGCTTAAAAACTGATATAGAACAAATAAGCAATATGGTCTTAGTGGAAACCAAAATCAGATAAGGGCAGAACTTTGCATGAGCGAGATACTTCAAAGTTTGAAAAAAAATAAAGCAACTAAAATTCGATATTGCTAATAAAATCGGCTCAAGGTTAGCATCGAAGAACAGACTAATAGGCTTTTGAATATCCTTGAAGACTTACAAAAACTCCATATTTAATGGTTTCTGGAAATATAGCGAAAGGAACAAACGTGGGACCTTACTTTGCTTGTTTATTCCTTAACTCTTAACTTATATGGAAAAATATTCTATGAGAATATTTCCCTGCTTGAATACAAATAATTCCCTTCCTCCTTTCAGAAAAATAAGTCTTTAACAACCTTTGGATTCCAGTTCTTTCAAGACCTCAGCACTAGACACCCTCAGCAACCCTGCTTAATAATGAATAACAAAATTTCTGTTTTATACTCCCTTTCCATTATATTTAAGATCAATCATCTATTGATTAATTCAAGTTTTTTTTCGGGTTTAGCCACATGCACTTGATATTAATGTTAGTAAGTTGTCGTATGTACTTTTCATTCTGTTTTTTATATCTGCTCCTTATTAGAAATATATCAGGCAAAATTATTCAACCTTTCATCAATTTTTTAAAACCTTATGTTGTACATTTAGTGTTTGACGTTTACATTCAACACTTCAAAACACTGATTTTGAATTCATTATTTCGTTTTTACGTACTTACCCATCGGCATGTTATCGTACACTATAACCATCGACAGGTCTTGTCATGTACATTTTTTTCAGCAAACAGTAGTTTAACATCCTTTACAGGTGTAAATAGGTCATATACTAAAACTTATTGTGCCATATCTGTCTTTCGATATACTAGGTTAAAATTAAGTATTAAAGCATATGTGAAAACATGTTTAGAAAAGATATATTATTTGCTCTGAATTCCGACATCTTGTAAAACCTATGTAGTGATTAGCTTTGATATATTATCGTAAAGCTAACTTTCTTTGAATATGACTGAACGTATGCATAGCATAAATTTGGAAGAAACACTGAAACCAAGTGGAGGCGGCTAACCTAATCTGAAATCGTAACAAGTTCACCCGTACAACACATGCATCGGACTTCAATTACATCAGAGCACCACAACAAATAATATAGCAAAGAAAAGTAATTTTGGTAATGTTTTTCATGGATAGATTTAATTAGACTGAACTTAAATGACGAAACATGCAAAAGTACAGGTCTGCATTTAGTTTTCATTTATTTCATGTGCTTCATTCAGCAAACCACGTGAATGCATTAAGTACAGCATCATTCAATGGCCTTTTTTCTTAAAAAATATTTTTTACATACTTAAAACGATATTTTTTTTACAAATGATTTTGAAATATATGATGATAGGAATAATAAATTTAGAAGACAAATAGATCAAATCATTTTGGTATTTTTGTTATTTAGGATATGATAGAGAAATTCCTGATAAGCATACAGCAATATTTTTAAACTGAAAGCAAAAATGTATTCTTATACTAATTGCAGTATGCCTTGAACTCCCTCATAAAAATAGCTTATCGAACACAGCTGTTTCAACCATGTGGAGCATTTGCCCCATTGAAGCGTTTTTTTTTCGGGTGCAAATTAGTTTTCCGGCAGATTGTTTGTGCCAGCTTTACGTCATCTTTCGGCACAGTTGCGGCGCACTACGTCCTGGCTCACTTCTTGCACACAATCAATATTCGTACATACTAAAACCACTCTATGGCGCTTTACACTAAAATTATCACTCTGACAATAGGTACATTGTTTGAAATATTGAATCAAATTATACTTACAATTAAAATTCCAAAATATACCTTTACAATTTATGTAAAAGACTTAAAAAATTATACGAAATTTGCAGTTAAAAGCAAATAAAATTCTGAAAAAAAAACATTAAAGTTAAAAGATAAAAATTTTCTTTACAAAGCCAAAATTGTAGTAAAAAATAGGATGTGTCAAAAAATATTAAAACATTTAAAAAAAATCGGTGACAAAGTAAAAGTTGAAAGATAAAATTTCAGATACAACAAAAAATATCACAGGTCATCAATCAACATAAACACACTAACAAAATGCAAGTCTATAAAAATATGTTTTGGTTTGGATCCAATAAAACTAGTTTAACCCCGCCGCAGCAGGTTTGCGCCTGTCCTAAGTCAGGAATTTATTAAGCCTTTGTGTGTCTTGTCCTTTTTCTAGTTAGTTTACTTTATGTCTATAGGAGTCTAGGATGATGTTTATTTCACTGGACTTGATTGCTCTTTGTTCAGGGGCCGACTCCGACCTGCCGTTGGGTGTGGGGTTTTCTCACCGTTCATTGAAGATCTTATGGTGGCTTTGAGTTGTTATTACTCCCCTTTGGGTCGTTGTCTCTTTGACACATTCCCCGTTTCCCTTCTTTTTTCTATTTCAACTGTTTCTTAAAACACTCTACCGATTTTGAAAGCCGAATGTCAGATGGTAAACTATTCCATAAACTCGCTGAAGTATAATTGAACTGCCTTTCACCATAAGTCTTGGTACGTACCCTAGGTTGTTCTAGCCTTAAAGTCCCCTCAGATCTTAACCCACGACTCGCTTCTTTTACTGTAATCAGTTCCTGTAAGTATCCAGGTGCAGTTTTATGTATTGTCATGTAAGTAATTACAAGAAGTTTAAATTTTGGCCTAAATTCAACGGGTAACCAGAGAAGTTTGGATAAAACAGGAGTTATATGATCGTTCTTCTTAGTTTTTGTCACTAGTCGGGCTGCTCTATTTTGGACTCGTTGTAACCTGTCCAAAAGACACTTGTTTATTCCGGAAAGTAGACAGTTACTATAATCTAGTCTAGACGTTACTAAAGCGTTCACAAGAGTTTTACAAGTTTCTGTAGTGATATAACGTCTAATTCTGCCAATATTACACAGATGAAAGCTACAAGACTTCACGACTGACGAAACTTGTTTTTCCATTGTAAGGCACTGGTCAAATTGTACTCCAAGGCTACGAACTGATGTAGAACTGTTAATAACACTTTCGCCCACTTTAAGCTGAAAAATTGGCGTATTCTTCGATTGATGTTTTGATGTGAAAATTATCATCTCAGTCTTATGCTCGTTCAACTTCAGGAGATTATTTGACATCCAGGCGCTAATATCACTCAAACATCGTTCAAGTCTCTCGAAATAATTGTTCCAGTCATCACGAGGCTTTATAATCATATAGACTTGTGAATCATCAGCATAGCAATGATAACTTAAGCCGTGGCGGAGACATATAACCCACATGCCGTGAAAATAGGCAATACAACTTGGCCCCAAAACGGATCCTTGGGGAACCCCGAACGGTAGATGAGAAGGGTTCGACATATCCGATCCGATTACCACTCGTTGATGTCTATTGGTTAGGTATGAACGTAACCATTGTTGCGACTGTCCAACTATTCCGTAAGAAGTTTCTAAGCGTTCAAACAATATAGAGTGATCAATTACGTCGAATGCTGCTGAGAGTTTCAAAGTTTCAAAACTTTACGGTACTGAGATTGTGTATTCTGAAACGCATGCACCTTATAACTGATGCTTTTGAAACTTTGCACAGTTGTTTTTGACACATTGTAGATGTGCACCTCTTCTTTTGGTGAGTTTTGAATAAATAATTGTGAAATTTGTTCATTGTTGAAGTCATTTTTTCATCAAATTTTAACATTATGGTACTGAGTTTGTGTAATCTGAAACTCTGACGCCTTATACCTGATTCTTTTGAAACTTTGCACAGTTGTTGTGGACACATTGAAAATATGCCCCTTCCCCTTTGGTGAGATTTGAAAAAAAAATTGTCGAATTTATACATTGTTGAACTTAGTCATATTTTCAGCATATTTTAACATTACAGTTTCTGGTTTGTGTAATCTGAAACATTCACATCTCTTACTAAATACCTCTGAAAGTTTGCACTGTTGTTTGAACACATTGATGATGTGAACCTCCCTTTTAGGCCAGTTTTGATTTAAAAATGTCAAATTTATCCAGTATTGAACTTGATACTTTATATTCATCATGGTACTCAGTTTTTGTCCAGAGTTATTGCAGAGGTTTGATCACACTGATCATGGGCAGCTATTCTTGACTTTTTGCATTGCTTTCACACATTTTCTCATAAAGATTCAAAGTATGTGTTTATTTGAAACTCATGTATGGTTTTCATCTTTGCTGAAGTGATATAGACTATTTTCATTTTTATGCTTTGTTCAACTTTGTACATTAAGTTTGTTTTTTCTTCTTCTTTTTTTGTCTATGACAGTAGTAGGGTTGAACTCCTATAATCTCAATATTGTAACTTGCATTTGAAGAATGTTTTGGTAATAAGGTGAATTAATACTTGTTTGAATTAGCAAACTTATACATGACATTCTGTTATGTGGGAAAAACACTTTCTCAGTTGAATATGAGTGACGATGACGCAGGTCCAGACATGTAATTGGTCTTGTTCATTTTGATATTCATATAGTGTTGGACTTTAAAACAAAAATTTTGAATAACGAAAAGAAAAACAACTTGACTCCGGTCATAGTTGTACTGATTTTTTTACCAATGTATCCATTACAACGAAAGTGGATGATAAAAAATCAGAAATAGAAATATATTTTGACATTACAGCTAAATTACCATTTAGCATTTGTATGATCTAATAGTTGATTGATCATCATTTAAAGTCTTGATTGATCTACATAATAATACTTTAACTCTTGGAGTCTTCAGTTTTCAGTTTATGTACTAAACTTCTCTTTTATCTTATGGACTGAGATTCAAGTACTTCTTATTTCTTTCCAAAAACATTCATTACTTAACATGTTTTTCGGTAAATGGATTTCCAGTGTTTTGGTTGAATCTGCACTGAAGAGACATAAGTTATCGAAATGTGCATATGCAGAAAATAGATTAACAGTAACTTCGGTATTTTGTTATTTACAAGAAAACATCTCTTCACCTCCAAATCTCATCTGAATATTTGTAACAATGTATTTAATGGTAATGGTTCTTGTCCACCTCGTTTGTTTTCTTGTACCATTCTGGCACACTTCAATGGAATATTTAAGAGAGAAAAATTTCGGACACAGTTGTGATTACTATTTGTTCATCACCTAGCAAAGCAACACAGTTACAAGGATACAGTTGTGTAAAACCAACAAGTGTGCCAGATCTTTCTATCTGATTTTCGTAAACTGTACTGTGTGCAACAAGTGTGCAGAAGCTGTGCAAAAGTAGATTCGGTTATTTTGTTCCCTTCTGGTGCGTTTGTCTGATTCACTTATCAGTGTACCGCCAAGAGGGAAGAAATTTTGTTATGTTCTTTCTTTTATATCTGGGATTTATCACCGAAAAAATGTTTGAAAATCCATGCAATAGATTTAATATCAATAAGATGTCAAAATTTATACGAGGAACGATTCTCTCTAGAGTTTTCCTTCCCTTTTCCATTATTTACTTGCATGCATAAAAATGAATGAAAATATAATGTAATCAAGTTGATAAAATTTTGTACATTATCATTTATGCATTTGAAAGTTGAAAATGATCCATTTGCCTAAATATTTAACCCCGTTTGAATGGAAAACCCCAACTGATATCGTATGCTTCTGATAACGAAATCATATAATCCCTAAATCGGCGAATTCAAGGCAAAATTGCGAATGGTCATAATATATATTTGATATAATTGCAGAACAAACAGAGTTTCCTCGTACAGATTCAAGTGATATGGATATTACTACAGTTGGATATTTTAACACAACGGGAAGTAACTCTACTGATGGTGAGACCGACCCAACCAAAGTTCTTCTGAAGAAAGTATCCGATGTGTTACTTATTGTCATTCTTGCTGTAATTATGATGTCACTTGGCTGTACAATTGAGTTGGAACAATTGATTAAACAAATAAAGAAACCACTTCCAGCAGTAATAGGAATGTTACTGCAATTCATAGTTTATCCTTTGATGGTTTTTGGCCTAGCTTATGCGTTCCAGTTAAACCAGCATAACGCTTTAGGTATGCTATTGATGGGGACATGTCCAGGTGGTAGTTTGTCTAATCTGATCACATTCTGGTCGTCTGGTGATGTTGTTTTAAGGTAAATATACAAATAGGTATTCTCACACATTTTTAGTTGTTAGTTAGGACTACTATTTCTGCAAATGAGTGTCATAGCAGATAAAAAGAAGATCATAGAAGAGTGCGACAAAATAAGTTGTTTTGTAGCAATAATAATAAAAAAATACTGAAATTATACACAACTTACGAAAAAGTAAGTCTAAATGAAATGTGTTCTACGATTACCGATGTTGAAAACTTTTATTTCAAAATTATAAATTTGTCTAACATGGGCAGTAATATTTCAAGTTATTCTGCTTACCGAATGTGTGTTTCACAATTGAATCATTAATGCGTTATACTTGTGATGCTTTCTCGCGAAAATGTTCATCATATCTTTTTCAGTTAAAATAGGTATGCTGAAAATCGTCTTAAGCTTCCAATTGATTTAAATTGGTTCCCTATAGATATAAATGTTGACAACAAATTGTTTGCAAGTGGACATTTTTAACTCTCTTATGGGCAAAATGTTGATATTCTCAGAAATGTATTTACATACATCAAAATTATATGCATGATTGTTTAATGTACAACCACAAACATTATATAGTCTAAATATTTCAATGCATTTTTGTCTCGCCCGCTAAGAAAGGCGCCGAAAGCGAGACATATGCATACAAAGTATGACGGCGACGGCGGCGGCGACGGCGTAAACTTTCATGTTAAGTTTTTGTGATTAGGTCATTTTCTCAGTAACTATAAGTGGTAGGTCAATGATATTTGGTATATAGGTTGGTCTTGAGTAGTACATGACAGTCTGCTATATGGTTTTTGTCTGTGACCTCAATTTCACGGTCCAATGAACATGTTAAGTTTTTGTGCTTAGTTTAGTTTTTCAGTAACTATAAGTGGTAGGTCAATGATGTTGGTCTTAGGTAGTACATGACAGTCTGTCATATGGCTTTTGTCCTTGACCTCAATTTCACGGTCTAGTGAGCATGTTAAGTTTTTGTGATTAGGTCATTTTCTAAGTAACTATAAGTGGTAGGTCAATGATATTTGGTATATAGGTTGGTCTTGAGTAGTACATGACAGTCTGCTATATGGTTTTTGTCTGTGACCCCAATTTCATGGTCCAATGAACATGTTAAGTTCTTGTGCTAAGTTTAGTTTCTCAGTAACTATGAGTGGTAGGTCACTGATATTTGGTATGTAGGGCGGTCTTAGATATTACATGACAGTCTGTCATATGGCTTTTGTCCTTGACCTCAATTTCACGGTCTAGTGAGAATGTAAAGTTTTTGTGATTAGGTCATTTTCTCAGTAACTATAATTGGTAGGTCAATGATATATGGTATATAGGTTGGTCTTGGGTAGTACATGGCAGTCTACTATATGGCTTTTGTCTGTGACCTCAATTTCACGGTCCAGTGATCATGTTAAGTTTTCCAGTACCTATTAATGTAAGGTCAATAATATTTGGTATTTGGGTTTGTGTTAAATGGAACATGGCAGCCTGCTGTTCGGCTTTAGCCCTTGACCTCATTTTCACGGTCTAATTAGCATGTTTGGTTTTCAGTATCTATCAGTGGTAGGTCACTGAAATTTTTGTTTTTGGTGATTCATGACAGCCTGCTGTTTTGCTTTTGTCAGTTAATCTAATTTCACAGTCTAGCGAATATGTTAAGTTTTCTGATTTTGTCAGTTTGAGAATTCACATCTATTTTGGGACCATGAAGGGACGGGCGAGACATCATTTTGGGTCCAAACTTGTTTATATTTTGATGCCCCCAGATCTAGGATCGGGGGCTTATTGCTTTTGTCCAGTCTGTCTGTCTGTCCGTGCGTCCGAAACTTTAACCTTGGCTATACTATTTGAACTATTTAAGACAGACTTGTCGTACTTGGAAAGTATATAGATCTAGTCAAGAGGAACATAAATATACCCGAAAAAAAAGGTTAGAGCAAAAATCAAGGCCACAGATGTCAGAATTCAATTTTCATATGTTTTGTATGTAAAGAAAGATAACTCTAACCAACATATTAAGATTCCATTTTTCCAACTCATTAAACTGATACAAGTGGTGCTGGGGGCATTTGTAGTGTTTCACAAACATATCTTGTTGTTGTCTTTAATTGGGTCAAATATTATTTTGCTATTTATCAAATGCAGTTTAATTTAATCATATGTACAGATATTGTTTAATTTTATATTTATGTATACAGAAAAAGACTTCAAAAGCTGGTCAAACATATGTCCAACATTTTTTGTTTATTTGACAAAATTAATATTTTTAAATTTCGTCTAATATACGCGACAACTAGCACCGACAATGCAGACTTTCTCATTAGGCAAAGTTATCTCCTTGACCGCCTTAATAACCAAGCCTTCAAAAATCCCGTCTCGTAAGCTCATCAAAAAAGGTTTTTAATATATATCACTTCCTTTTGGAAAAATTAAGTTTCTGTGAGTTTTTTTTATAGGGGTTAGAAAAACAGTCACAAAACAGATTTTTCAACACGATATTCTAGCTGGCCGTGTGACGGGTGCCATACTTGGAGCAGATTATGCTTTTCTCACCAAGATTGAAATCAAATATTTTTGAAATCCTATTGATGAAAATGCTTGTCCTGAACTACACAAACAATTGACACCAATTTCACAAATCTGAAAGCTTATTGCGCATCTGTAACATATGTGCAACAATTCTATAACAAAATTAAAACCCTTATTCCAAAAATGTATGAGGAGTTGGCGTCACATGGTTTCATACAGACGGACGGATGGACGGACGGAGGCGAAAACAATATCCTCGAACTTTCTTCAGAAAGTGCGGGTATAAAAAATATTCTGTTACTTATTGATTCATGATAGTGTTTGTCTTATAATTAAGACCTGGATTTGATTCATCAGTTTATCACAATAAAATTATATTGAACTAATAGTTTTTTTTTTCTGAGCAGGATAAAAACACTAACCCCCGATCGATTTAAAACATAAATGATTTGTTTGTTCATTTCAGTGTTTGTATGACATCTCTTGCTACAGCCGTTGCCATTGGTATGATGCCATTGAACCTGTTTATATATTCACGGGCGTTTACAAAAACAGACCTGGCTGTTCCATATCTAAATATAGTTATTGCTTTGGTTCTTATCTTGATTCCAGTGGCTATTGGGATGCTTATTCTAAGGAAACTTCCAAAAGTTGCTACAGTAATAACTCGTGTAAGTGTAGATTAAAGAAAGTTCAATGGACTTACCAATTGATACATTTTAAATTCTAATAAAAATATGCATTGATGCGCCACAAGGGCTTCTTTTTCAGCACGCAATGTTTGCTTTTTTATTTAATTGTACACTGTTTTCATTTTCAATGATACTACTTTAAATTTCTTTGGTACATTATATCGGGCTTTCGTAAAATTCCCGTCTGAGGTAACATACAATTAAGTTGTTGTTAAAAAGTTCATGTTTAATCTTTTTATGTCTTAATATTATTTTAAGACGTACAAGCAGCAAAAGTAAAACTTAGACTTAAAGCCGGTGAGAATAAATTGAATACTATCTCTTATCTGATTAAATGATAAAAATGAATGTGTATTGTATTGTACTTACAGATTGGTGGAGTTCTAGGAATAATATTTATCCTACTGGTGATTTCCATCAACTTCTATCTCTATCCACAGATGTTTGATGCAAGCTGGACTTTGTGGACAGCAGGAATTCTGCTTCCAATTTTCGGATTAGTGACTGGATATTCCGGTTCTCGGATTGCATGTCTGACGCATAAACAATGTAGAACGGTTGGAATAGAAGTAGCATCTCAGAATGTTGCATTGTGCATGACATTGATTTATGTCTCATTTAAGCTGGAAGAGGCAACGAAAATAATTATATTTCCTTTAATTTTTGGAGTTTTTAATGCGTTTGTTTTACTAATGTTCACGATTGTGTGTCGAATAGCATTCTTATTTCTGAAAAGGAGCCGTAAGGAAAGTATAAAGAAACCAGAGCATAAAGAAATGGCAAAGATTGAAACTGATGCACATATCTAACTATGAATGTAAATTTTAATGACAAATGCATTCATTGTCTACAGCTGTACTAGAATAAAGAAATATGTCAACGCAAATGAAGTGACTGAAATTGTACCTCATCATGGTACAACGGTAAATACATGTAAAGCTCAGCGTGATTTTCTGTCCATGCAGCTTTACAATATTGTGCTTTGAAATGCTCTTATCCCTGCGGGTGTTATGTCTTTTCATACAGTAAGCAATGAATGAATAATATGGGGAAAGTGCATATGAAACAAAGTCTCTAAAAAGCAATTGAAAAACGCTTTTAATATTGTACTTCATCTTGAAGTCACCATGAGGTTAGTATTTCGGTTAAAACATAAAGGTGGTAGTTGCATTTTTCAAATTTGCAATAATAAAATGTATTACATTTTAAACAAAAGCACATCTCCCTCATTTACAGTTCTGTCTTTACCTGGTTCTTAAGTAAATGTCTACTTCTCTTTGTATTTATCTGGGTTCTGCAAACTTTTGGTATATTGTTTCCATTGACGGATTTATGCTACGGTACAAATGCACAAAAATTTAATGTAAAAATGCAAATATTTGTAGTAATTTTTTAAGACATTTAATATTAGTACTCAGAAGATAACCTAAATACCGAAGTTACTTCAAATCGGTACTCCAACGAAGAATTTTGTAAGTAAAGTTTTACGAAATATCAATTTTCATTGCACAAATACATAATGATGATATGGTGCATGAAGACACATTTTAAGTGTTGTATTTGAATTACAACTCATACCTTCCAACTGCAAAGTTTCAAATAGATTCATGAATGCACGTAGGTGCACGGCAATTTTATTTTTTTTGTGTTTGGAGTTTTCTTGAATATTCTTAGTAGTTAATCTCAATTAGTGGCCAAAGCGCCGCAACTCCAAATAATTTTGAACCAGTGTTTCTTTAGCTCTCAACAGAACTGGTACATGCGAGGAAAAAAATACCGGAAGTAGAAAAATTGTATTTTTTTAATTATGCTAATTTATCCTAAATCTAAATTTTTGTGGGATTAAAAGTGCAATTTCTTATTATGAGAGCAGATAACTATTTTTTGCACCGATATATTCATTGAATGCGTACATTCATTTTTTCGTTGGAGTACCTACTTCAAATCTGGTTTTTGTCGATGACCGTTTCGACAATTTATGTCTCTTAAGTACAGATCTACCAATAACAATTCTTAGTTGTCTAGGAAAACTGTTTACTGCTGTACTTAGCGATAGATTAATAAAATATTCAGACAATTTCAATATTATTTGTGAAAATCAATGTGGGTTTAGACGAAAATATTCCACTTTAGATAATATATTCTTACTTCACTCTCTTTTTGATATTTTGAAACGAAAAAAGAAAAAGCTGTTCTGTGCATCTATCGATTTTGAAAAAAGCCTTTGATACCGTTTGGCGAGACGGACTTTGGTATAAATTATTGCTTAGTAATATGAATGGAAATATGTTTCATGTTATTGTTAATATGTACAAGGGAACTAAATCATGTATTTCATATAATAAGTGTAATTCAAGGTGTAAGACAAGGAGAAAATTTATCCCCCTTTCTCTTTGCTATTTATTTAAACGACCTTGATAGTTTTTTACAGACCTGTCACTTAAAACGACTGGAAACAGTCACTGACGAAATTGAAGAAAAATTAGAAATATTTTTAAAACTATTTTGTATTTTACACGCGGACGATGCAATATTAATGTCAGAAACTGCTTGTGGCCTACAAAACTTTTAGACTGTTTTTCAGACTATACAGATATCTGGAAATTAAAAGTTAATATTAATAAAACGAAAATTATGGTTTTGTCATTGGGACAACTTCCACGTAATTTACATTTCTCTATAAAAGAAAAAAAGAATTAGAAAATGTAAGTGATTTTAATTACCTTGGTGTAACTTTTTCACGAACCAGTAACTTTAAAAAAGCCATTCAGAGTAATGTCGATAAAGCAAAGAAAGCCATGTACGAAGTTTTGAAACTTGGTCGAATGCATAATCTGTCAATAGAATCGCAGCTGGATTTATTCGATAAAATGGTAAAACCGATTCATTTATATGGATGTGAAATTTGGGGAACTGGAAAGACAGAAATTATTGAGATAGTACATTTAAAGTTTTGTAAATTATTACTTAATCTAAAAACATCCACACCATCATATATGATAAATATATATAAATATGTAGCCTTAGCATATACATCTACATATTTTACCAACAAAGTACAAAAGGGTAATACACGATACTACACTGAAGAACAGGTGATCAGCATGCTGGAATTTCTCATCGACAACATATTTGTCCAGTTCGGGGGCAAGATATTCCAACAGACAGTCGGCATTCCAATGGGAACGAATTGTGCTCCTCTCTTAGCCGACCTGTTTTTGTTCACTTACGAAACAGAATTTTTGCAAAATTTGGTCAAACAAAATAAAATTAAAGAGGCTAGATCCTTTAATTACTCATACAGATATATTGATGATGTCTTGTCGCTTAATAATAGTAAATTTGCCGACTATATTCCATTAATATATCCCCCAGAACTTGAAATAAAGGAGACTACAGACACTGACCATTCTGTTTCGTTTTTAGATTTACTTTTGGAGTTTGACGACAGTGGCAACCTTAGCACACGAATTTATGACAAAAGAGACGATTTCAATTTTGATATTGTAAACTTTCCACACCTTGACAGTAACATTCCGTCTTCCCCATCGTATGGATATCAAAATACCGAAGCTATACCCCATCGTATGGAGTATATATTTCTCAATTAATCCGTTACGCTAGAGCATGTAGTCACTATCAAGATTTTTTGAAACGACACAGATGTTTAATTCGTAAACTTTTAAATCAGGGCTTCGAGAAATGCAGATTAATAGTTTTTCTGAAGAAATTTATTGGACGATATCCAGATTTGATTGATAAATATTCAATTCCTATTTCCAATTTTATTGAAGACGGTTTTGTTTAAGGTTTGGCTTCTTTCTTTATATTTCTCTTCTTGCCACTCCAGTGTGATTTGTGCACCGAGCGACAAAAACATTTTACCTGTATGACACTAGGCTTGTACCTCGAACGACAAAAACATTTTACCTATGTCAGAAAAAATCTATAGGTTATGACAGGAGGCACACCACTTATTCGCCCTCCCATTGACTCTTATGTTAAATTCCGGGATTTCAAAAATATGTCAAATAAGAAAATATAATTGAATTGATTTTGTACATAGTGGCAACAGAGAATTTTCGGTATTTGGTCGTATTTCATTCTATCCGTTCTAGCTTGTTATGCAACTTAATCATGTTTTTAACTGTTCTTTGCTCTCTGTCGTTCATCTGGAAATATTCTATGATCTTGCTGATTATAACTGTATCAATTGGCTGGAGTCACTACAAATTATAAGGCACTATTTTTTATAGTACTATTTTCGTGGTCTGTCAAATATTGGCGTATTGAAATAGTGAAGTGCCCCCTGACAATATTATGGCTTTGACATTTTACACAATCTGGGCACACAGAAGCTATAGTTAGTCGTCATATAAGCGGGAGGTTGATGCATCATTAAACCTGGTTTAACCCACCATTTTATTTATAAAATGCCCGTTCCAAGTCGGGAATATGACGGCTTGCCAAAAATGTTCTGTGTTGGATTGTGTTTCCCTGATTTAGTCGAATGTTATACGGATTTTCCTTACTGGTCTCTTCCCTTGATCGTTTCGGACTTTTATTGTCACTTTCATATATGATATATGGTGAACTTGGTAGATACCCCCTAGAACTTGATATCAAAGTAAGAATGATATCGTAATGGACAAAACTGCTTTGTGGTAAAGAAACAAAATTATGTTCTATTATTTATAAGTTATGTTTCAAATACGATACCATTGATAATTCTGGTTCCCCTTGGTTAAACAAAATAAAAATGATCTTAAACGAATGTGGTTTTTCAAATATCTGGAATATACAAAATGTTCACAGTCCTGTATGGTTAATAAATAGTGTTAAATTAAAACTTAAAGACCAGTTCCAACAGAACTGGCACTCTGTGATTGACGGGTCTCCAAAAGGCATTAATTACAAACATTTTAAAAGTTCATTTGGAATGGAAAACTATTGTAATATACTTGATTATCTAAAAGCTATTGCATTTTGTCGATTTCGAACAACAAATCATAAATTGCCTATAGAACAAGGTAGATGGAACAATATAGAGCGAAATAATCGTTTCTGCCCACTTTGTAATGCTAATGAACTTGGAGACGAGTTCCATTTTGGCTTATATTGTTCCTTCTTTCAACAAAGTAGAAAATTGCTTTTGGCAAAGTGTTATAACAACCATATAAATGTTTTGAAATTTGGGAATCTTATGTCTTCTATGAATAGAAGTGAGCTTTTTAAACTATGTAAATTTATTAGGATAATTGAAAAGGGTGTATGTAATCCGGGCTGATCCTTTTGTAACATTGTAATGTTTTTTTAATACTGTTATTATGTTATACATGTTTTGTAATGTCTCTATACCATTGTATTTGGTCTATTGAGAATAAAGATATATATATCGAGTAAACAATGCTTAAAAATTCAGAAAATGGATCTGAAACTGAGGGAAATTATTCACCGCTCCGTAAAATTCGTTTTATACTGGTACAGCAATTCGATTGTTCATAATTGTTTTACCGGAATAGATATGTCGATATTTATCACTTTCAACAATAAGACATTTGTATCTCTATTTTAAAAACATTGATAGACAATAATTCTACACCCATTTGTTAAGCAAATTGGTTTTTGAGCGTAATTTATTACTTAATTCTTTACAAAAAGAACCCCATTCGCGATAGCATGAATGATATTCGATTTCCAAAATCAATTAATTAAGTATTTGTAATTCATCAGCAAAGCGATATCAAAGAGAAAAAGGAGAAAGGGCAAAGCATGTCTAGCAATATGACAATTTAGATGCAACACAATAAAGACAACATGAAACAGATACAGTCAAAACAAACCAGCACAAATGAACAAGAACACCACAAAACTAAGGCACCACCCTTGCGAACCCCCGCGAAAAACTAGAGGCATTATCAGGTACTCCGATAGGGAAAAGCATGATCTTCTCAATGATTGGTACCCATCACACAGCCAGTTGAAATATGGCGTTGAGGCAGCGGCTAGCGTATTATACTAATACTCCAGTTCGATAAGAGTTACAGCATTCATTTAACAGCCACAATTATTAGAAATTAGATAATTAACATGAATTCCCGAAGGAATGATACAGGGTGCTTTGCATGCTCACTCGGTAAAGGGAAATGTTGGAATGAAAAAGGAAAATGATGTACTGATCTTGGTCATTTTCCGTTTTGATAATATCATTTCAGTGTCATTTTTACCCTTAGACAAAACTGGATAATGTCATTTTTCATCCTTGCNTGCAAAAAAAAAAAAAAAAAAAAAAAAAAAAAAAACAATTAAAATCTACGGTACGTGTTACTTCTCTAAACGTAAAACAGTTACATGGTAAAGTTTTGAAAAGCATCTGTAAATCTCATCAGTATACAGACAATTATATGAGCAAAACTATACTTAAAACTTTATTGACAAAGAAAAACTAAAATATTCAAGACTACACTCGCAACTGATGCGCTGACAATGTAAACTTTCACTGAAAGTAAGCTTGATTTGTTCGATGCACTAGTCACACTGCCAATTAAAAGTTGGGCATTTAAACATTCTGAATCTACTCAAAATTTCTTTTTTCACGAAAAAGAATCATAATTTTGTAACGATTTGTTAAATCATGATGACGGTCATAAAATTCCTAGCGACTCTTGCTGCACAGCACAGCAACTTCGATATTTTGTTATTTGCAAAATTAAATCAACATAACACTGGTGAATTGTAATTTCGCTCTGTTGTCTACAGCTCTGTTTAATCTTTAGTTACGACAATAGCGAATGAGTTGTGAAAGGTAGACGCGATATGCGGGAGATGTAAGGACATCACTGCTGAAGAACAGAAAGACTGGTATATTAAATCCTTGAGTACTAACTTTATCATGTGGAAGAGAAGTACAACGTATAAAAAATTCATCTTCAGTACATTTGGAGATAGATACTCTAAAAGAATGCGTTTTTTTAGGTTCGATGTAAAAATATGTTCATCCACTGGCAGTCATCTTAGATAACATATGAACATGAAGGTCTCTATCCAAGGACTATTATGAGTTTGGCTCCAACTGGCACAGTTGTTTCAGAGGAAGAAGGTTGGTTCCAACTGGCACAGTTGCTTTAGAGAAAGAAGTTTGGTTCCAACTGGCACAATTGTTTCAGAGTAAGAGGTCTTTGAATAAAAGCTTGATATGCATGGAAGATTACAAACTCAAAGCGATCACAACTGTTCGTGTTGGCTAAAACCAGTTCAACTACAACTACGCCGATTAAGGCGATTTAAGTTTAAACTTTCATTCATTGTTACATAGACAAATCTCATTCAACACAGACACACAACAGAACACAACACAACGTCATAAATTAATCATCCGATAACAACGAAATAATGTAAAGCTAACGTAAATCATGAGGGAGACTTTTATAATAGTTGGCCAATCTCCGAGAAGAACGAGAAATGTTCACGATTTGCACGGACAGTAGTAAACAAAAATGTACAGACTAAGTGCCCAACGAAAATCATGCCTTCGAAGAAAAGAACAAACGAATTATTTATCTAACTGATATTTAATAATGTTTTACAAATGAAACGTGATTTTTTAAAAATAAAGTAAGAACATTACGTTGTCCTTTCATATAGCATGAGATCCAAACACGATTAATACCTTGAAATAATAAAAACGTTCAAATAATGAAAATAAGCACGTATGCATGTATTTTCTTTTTGTAATAGCTAATAGGAAAAATGAAAGGATATGTTTGTATGTTTCAGAGTAGTTAATTGAATTAAAGTGCTTCGTAAGGAAAGGGGTGGTCAAGATGCCTGAGCGCGCAGCTCGGTAAACCTCGCATTTCTACCTGTTTCTTAAGCTCGTCAAATAAATTTGATATTTTCCGACAATGTACATATATTGTATATTTATTCGTATATGTTTATTTTACTATAGGGAAACGGGCTAGATAAAGGGGAAGTTTGTGTACCCATAAACCGGTTTAACCCTAAAGCTTGCTTTTGCTAGTGCCGGTACCAAGTATGGATGTCCCGAGTTCCTATCGTTGTTTATGTTTGTCCTTTGTTTTGTTTGTGTTTTCCTGTGTAGTTCCCCGGCAGATTTTGGCATGCGACTGTAATTTTCAGCCATTGTAGATGTTTTCTGTTATTCCCTTTGTTACATATATTTAAATTGATTAACTTGTTCTCGTCCTGATATAACTGAAATATTGCTCATTGAATGTTAAACGCTTACTACTCAATCAATCAACCACGTTTCAAGCTTCAACTGACTCTTTGCTTTCACATACATATATATGAAAAAGCTCGTATCTCGCCTATTTTAGGAGAAACTTTTCACAAATCATGTCAAAATGGTTTGTTTGACTCCTCTAGAGCACGCTTCGATTACAGCTGTTTTGTTTCATCATTTCTGCCCGTTGTTTTGTTTACCTGTCAACCTGTGAGTCGGTATGTGATCCTTTTAGGAATCTACACGATTTTTTTTTTACTAAATATGCCATCCCATGCCTTATCATGTCTGCCTGTCGACCTGTCTGACTGTCGGCCTGTCGACATGTCAACATGTCTTCGCAATTACATGTCATTGAGTAGTATAGTGGGGACGTTTAGACTATTTTTCCGTAGTGCATTCTTTGTTAAATATGTTATAGCTATTCGTTTTTTCCCTCCAGATTCCGGTTCCGGAGATCGTTTCCGTTCCGGAACCGAGAAGTGTAACGAATGTGCCAGTGTACTTTAGTATGTCGCTGACCTTTGGCCTCAACACGTATGTCTTGCCTTAAGCTTTGGTCTCACCTGTCCATTGCCATATATCATGCTTTGTCATTGGCAAATATCGGTCTCACCCTACCTCGATTCAAGGTTCTTTTATTAGTTTCGCCCTACCTCAATTCAAGGTTCTTTTATTAGTGTCGCCCTATCCCAATTCAAGGTTCTTTTATTGGTTTATATTTGATCTCATGCTAACCCTAACCCTAACCTTTAACCTTACACCCATCCTTGCACTAACCCTATCTTTTTAGCTCACCTGGCCTAAAAGGCCATGTGAGCTTTTGCCATCACTATGCGTCCGTCGTCCGTCGTCCGTCGTCCGTCCGTCTGTCTGTCAACAATTTCAAAAATCTTCTCCTCTGAAACCACTGGGCCAAATGTAACCAAACTTGGCCTGAATCATCACCAGGGTATGGCTTCTCAAAATTGTGTTCGATTAGGCGATAGGTCAAACAACATGGCCGCCGTTGCTAAAAATAGAACATAGGGGGTAAATTGCAGTTTTTGGCCAATAACTCGAAAACCGTTACAAATATCAAAAATCTGACAGGGGTAAAAATGATCAGCATGATGAGATCTACCCAGTGTGCGAATTTGAAGTAAATCTGAAAACCCATCTCGGAGTTATAGCCCTTTTTCCGTTAAATTTTCAAAATTTTTGCATTTTTTATTTTTTATTTCAAAAAGTGTAACAGATAGAGGTCAAGTGTAAATTGCAAAAA